>CAUYON010007467.1:0-19079 GCA_963573935.1 Arctocebus calabarensis
ATCTTAAATTCAAATCTAAGTAATGGCATATTTCACCTAGTGATATCTTTTCTCCCTGTCCCTGCAGCATGAAGCCTGGTGGAAGAGATACAAAGGAAAATTCCAATTCAGTGATTTGGTTGAAAACACTTCCTAACTACACACAAATGGCTTGATTTTTAGCCATTTTATGAATTCTATCTGTGTGTATAAGAGAACAAATATTGTGATACCTTTTATTTATTTATTTATTTTTTAAGAGACAGACTCTCACTTTGTTACCCTCAGTAGAGTGCTATAGTATCACAGCTCACAGCAATCTCCAGCTCTTGAGCTTAGGTGATTCTCTTGCCTCAGCCTCCTGAGTAGCTGATACTACAGGCACCCGCCAGAATGCCTGGCTATTTTTGTTGTTGTTGTTGTTGTTGCAGTTTGGCCAGGGCCAGGTTCTATCCCAACACCCTCAGTATATGGGGCTGGCATCGAGCCACAGGTGCAGCTGACATTTTATGTTCTTAATAGTTTTCATCAATTGTCCAAGGAGAGTAGACAGTGGTTACTGGAGATTTCTTTATTTTCTGAATTTTCTGTATAAGAAGGAGGTTAGGACAAAATCTACTGGAGATTATGTGTTATAAGGGGAAGGAGAAAAAAGTGAGGTAATTAAGGCTACAGGCTTAGAAGAGGGATCAACTCTATTTGCAAAGAGAAATAAGCAAATAGGAATTCATGTGGGAATGTGCTGATGACTATGGCATACAAAGTGCTCTTCCCTGTCTCCTACCAACGCTCAGCAAAATCCATGTATTCTACTAATGCTTCTGTTGAGAGTAGATTTTACCAATGGAATATAAAGTCTATCAAATTGCTGGGTGCCATTGGTTGTTAGACCAAGACATACTTAAACAATTAATTATTATAATTTTTTTCTATCTTGAAAATCTATGAACTTTATATTATACTTATATTATGTCTTCTATTACTTTACTTATATACCAATGCTGGAGATGTACAAGTACATTAAAAATGCTTGTTGAAAAAAATTCTTGGTGAGATAAATTAATTACATTAGTTTTTAAAAAATATTTCAAACTTTGAATACTTTGTTGAAATAATATGTTACAAATCTCATCCGAACAATGGAGACCATGAGCAGTATAGAACTGTAATATCTCTGTGTTGTCCAATTATTCATGGTAGGGAAGGATCTGTGTGAACAGAGAATTTTATCCTTAAAACCATAATTTTTTCCTTTCTATTGTATAAATGTAAGCAACTTAGAAATAGCAGATACCACACACCAAGTAATATCTGAGACCGAGCTCTGACTTAACTACCCACCTAGTCCCTTCAAAATCCATTTCTTCTAAATCCTTATGGTCAATGCCAGACTCTAAATTCCTAACAATAACTTTGCTTAACAGACAGAGTATTAAATATTTCTTTTTGGTTAAGCACTTCACTGAACAAGTCTTTAACCACTTAAATGCACGATTTTCCAATTACCATTTCAAAAATGATGTGAGGGAATAATCCACCTAAAAGGTGAAACTTTAGCTTTTTCACTGATATGAAATTGATTGCTTCCTTTGTTCCCAGTGATATTTTTCTTAAAAAAGAAAAAAAAGACAGATCAATTTAAGCACTCAACTGACAGAGATTAAAGTGCCAATAGACATTTATTTGCTCAAAGGTGATATAAAGTAGATGTAATGATAAAGCAAACTTTCCTATGGGAGACATTAAAGTGTGAACAGCAAATTGGTGCCTATAGCGGTGTGTTCCTAGTCCCCTGTGCCAGGTCAAATCACCATACCCAGTAAGGTGGAAAAATGAACCCTCATATGCATGGTTGGCCCCCTCAGTAATTTATTCTAGATTTCTACCTCTTTCTCAGCATCTAGTGTGAAAATTTAGAGCTATTTATTACACATCATATTGGTGATATTCAAGTGAATATTCAAGTAAAAACTGCCAATAGTGAAGCAAAGCATTAGATCTCTGACTACAGAATAAATCCGGATGTCAGAACCTGCACAAGATAATCATGGAGAACACAGTTCAAGAACAATCCAAACTCTTTTGTTCAGTTTGTATTTATACGGAAAATAATGTGAAATATGTGTTTGAAATAAGTATCATATTCTTGTTTCTTTTTTATTTTTTCAGATGCAAAAAGAAATAGTTGACTCTTAGAAATATATAATGAGTAAAATTAAATCAGATAAACTTTACTGGAAAGAAATGCAAAGTTTTGTACTGAAGTTAAAAGACAAACCATAATAGTGCACAAATAAGAAACTGGTTCATGTGAAGTTTATATGAAGAAGACTTAGGAGTTTACATGCACGGGATACTTTATATATATAGTTTGGTGACCATTGTTGGAAAGATAAAGTTGGTTGAAGCAATTTATTGGAATGACAGGACTCAGAGGGCATTCACATAAGTACTCCAGTCAGTATTATTCAGGCTTCAACCAAGATGCTATTTTCAATTCTGGTTTATGTATTAAAGAGGATACTTACATTCCAGCAAATTCAAAAGAGTTGAGGGTGGTAAGAAAGCTTATTCTAGAGAAGGGAAGATTTAATGAGACCATGGTGTCATCTACGGTTAATAGTAAAAATAGCTAACATTTTTTGAATGCTAACTTTGTGCTGGGCATTATACTAAACACTGTTTATATATGTCAACTTATTTACCAATAATACTAAACACCTATGACTACTACTAATAGTAGTAGCTACAAGCCTAGAGCCTAGAAGTTGATACTAATAATAATGTGTATTTTTCCAATAAGAAAATTGAAGAGACATAAAATAGCTTTCTCAAGGTGCACAGAACAGCCATGAGAAAGAAAGATTAACGTTATTATATTGGCTAAAAAGAGCAGAGCAAAGACTAAGGGTGGAAGCTACCAAGAAGCAGAATGTAGATTTATTGAAAGAAAATGACTCTGAGATTTGGTTCTGTCTATAGCATAATATGCTGTCCATATGAGATTGTTCAAAAGCAGTTGAATGGCCACAGAGTGGAGAAGTGATAGAAGGAATGTCTGCAGTTGGTGTACATTTAACAGTCCTCTAATCTCTGCCTTCATAGTAGTTTTCTGTGAATCTAAGAGAATCACTAGCATTTTGATATAATACGAGTCAAACTATTACACAAAATGTGGGCTTTAGCTTTAATTTGTAGGATTTCCTGACACACCTTTCCCAGTTTGATGGAGGGAGAGGAGTAGGTGTGAATATTATGTATGCTAGTTTACGTTGCAAGAGTGTAAAGAGGCATGAGATCCAAGGACAAAACGGGAAATGAACCCTAACTTCCTTCTAACCATCTTTAATCCCCATCCACCCTGAGAATACAATCCTTCTTAAAGAGTATTTTGTTCCCATAATATATACCCTTAAAATGGAGTCCCATAACTGAATACACAAATTAATAGCATGGCATCAGCTTGAAAAGGTAGTTAACAGGCTCTGGGCTTGGGACCAATTTGTTTCCAGAGAACACTAAATGAAAGATTTCAAGGAATAAAAAATCAACACATGAATTTTCTGCATTTAACCAACTGGCATTTCTCTGAGGATTTTAGCTGTCCTATTCCTGTTATGAAATGTGATATATTCAATTAACAATATTTTTACCACTGAAGCCTCTAGCTACTATAGGTCAATATATTTTAATAAGGTATTCCAATTTTATCTAAGATAAATGCTTCTAGACAAAGCTGAACTTTTTCTTTCTGGTCATTCATCTATAAAGAAGTAAATTAAAGAACCTTCTCAAAGATGAGGTAAATAAGATTTTCAGGAAGTCCATTAAACTCTCAGTTTCAACTAATGTAATTTTCTTGAGGTACAGGGGCACCTGATAAAAGGGAAATTGTATTGTTCTTTGTGGCAAAAATGGATAGAACAAAGACCAATCAGTAGAGTTACAGACAAGGAGATAAGTGAAGTAGCTGCTCAGGGAACAGGTGATTGGTCTCTGGAATTTGTTCAGGATCCTCCAGCACCTGATGCCCAGTAGAGCAGAGTGAGTGGGCCCATCCACAGACTACTTCTTTTTACATGAATTAGGTCAAGAATGTGATGTGATGTGTTTGTGAACATCGAACAAGAAGAATGATGACAAAGTAAACTCTCCTCCCACCTGCAGTCCAAGTTCTTCTTCCTCTTTCAACTTCTTATTTTCTCTCCCTTCTAAAGTTCTGCCTTACTTAGTTCCAGAACATGGAGTATTGGGATCAGGATCAGTGAGAAAAAAAAAAAAAAAAGAGAGAGAGAAATAATAAATCCTTAAAAATTATTTCTCTCCTTTTTAATTTTTTTGTTCAGAAATTATTTCTTGCTGAGAATTGTAATAATGTTAGTCAAGGTAATAAATAAGATTATAAAAATTAATAAAGTTATTTATACTTGTCCTCCAAAACTTCAAAGTGTATGTGGCATAAAGATACAAATGGACAATTATAAAACAATGATTTAAGTGTGGTGTTTATGATGACTACAAATTACAGAAGGTAAAAGTTCATCCTGATGACAGAATAAGCACAGGGAAAGAACCCTAAAGTACTTCGTGAAAACACAATCTTTTTTTCTTTCTTTCTTTTTTTTTTTTTTTTTTTTTTTTTGCAATTTTTGGCCAGAGCCAGGTTTGAACCTGCCACCTCTGGTATATGGGGCCAGCACCCTACTCCTTTGAGCCACAGGTGCCACCCCATAATCTTATTTTTTTAATGCATGTTTCTTATTTTCCCTTTAAATAGGTTGCAAATACATGAAAAACAAATTTAAGGGTACAAATGAGAAAAGTGTAAAGTTTAGTCTTCCTTCTACTTTTGACTTACAACTGCACAGTTTCTTTTCCAGAAGGTAACCAGAGTGTTGCATGTCCCTTCACATATGCTTCATGCATTTAAAAAACATATACACATTTTTTCTCTCAGCATAGCTGAGACCAGTATTGTGCAAGAGAAATATAATGTGAGCTGCATATGTAATTTGAAATTTTTTAAGAAGCTATAGATAAAGAACAAAAATTAAAATGTTAAATCAATTTTAATAATATAATTTATTTTCCTAGTTATTATAAAAGTTGTCACACTACATGTAAAGTGATATAGTGTTATTTGGAAGTGGACTCAGTTGGGCTGTAAACTCATATTGCAAGCTCTAGGGCAAATACTAACAAAAGTAAAAAAAAAGAAGGAAAGAAAATGAAAGCATAAAAAATGTTCAATTACAAACACATAAAGCTGAAAAACAATAGAAGACAAGAATAGGGACAAAGAACAAAGCCAACAAATAGAAAACTGTAACACATGTGGTAGATATTAAGTCAACTATTACAACATTCACTTTGAACATCAATGGTGTAAATAAACCAATTAAAAGAAATTGTCAGAGTGGTTAAAAGAACAAGACTCAAGTATATGTTATCTAGATGAAACTCACTTAACTACAAAGACACACATAGATTAAAAGAAAATGGATGGAGAAAGATATACTATGTCAACACTAATCAAAAGAAAGTGAGAGAACCTATATTAATTTCGGACAGAGCAGTCATCAAAGAAAGGAAAGTTATCAGGGGATAGAGAGTGACATTATGTGATGAAAAAAGAATCAATCCACTAAGAAGTCATATCAATACTTAATGTGTATGCAACTAATAATTAGGGGTCAATAATGTGAAGTAAAAGGGGATGAAACTGCAATAAGAGATACACAGATGAATCCACTATTATAATTGGAGACATCAACATCCCTTCATCAGAAATGGACATATATTTCAGGCAGAAAATCAGTAAGGACATAGTTGAATTTAAACTGTATAAAATTGACATTTATAGGCTACTTCATGAAACAACAGAAGAATACAAATTATTCTCTAGCTTACATGGAACATTGATAAAGATAAACTACTTTCTGGATCATAAACATGCCTTAATAAATTTAAGAGTAGAAGTCATACAAAGTCTGCTCTTTGACTACTATGGAATTAAACTAGAAATTGGTAACAGAAAAGTAACTGGAAAATTTCCAAATATATAGAGAGTATATACACACAACTTTTCAAAATTTGTAGGCTGCGGCAGAAGTAATAATTAGAAAGAAATTCACAAGCAATAGCATTGAATGCATGTATTCAAAAAGAATAAGTATCCAAAATTAATAATCTAAATGTCCACCTTAGGAAATAAGGAAAAGAAGGAAAAGTTAAATCCAAAGTAAGTGGGAAAAAAAGAAATAAAAATTAGAGCAGCAAGAATGAAACAGAAAACAAGAAATCTATAGAAAAATCTATTTTTCTATAGAGAAAATGAATACAATCAAAAGCTGTTCTTCAAAATGATAAAGAAAATTAGTGGCCAAGAAAAAAAGAGACAATACTAATTACTAATATCACAAGTTTAAGAGGAGGCATCACTACAGATCCCAAGCACATTAAAAGAATAATCAAGGGTCTCAGATTGCTGTAACAAAATACTTCAAGTCCCCAACAGATCTGATGTAAAGATCTCACTTCCCAACTTATTGGTGACCATCCTTTTGTTGTAACCTCACTTAGAAAAAGGAGTAAATGAACTCCCTCAGAGCTCTTTTAGGAAGGTAATAATTCCACTGTAAAGGATTTTGCCCCATGGCCTAATCACTTCACCAAGACCCCCATCTCCTAATACCATCACATTATAATTTCAAGATAGGAATTTGGGGAAGGCATGCAAACTTTCTGACTATAGCATCAATGAATAATATGAACAAATCTATGTCTATGAATTTGAAAACCTAGATGAAATCAATTACTTCCCTGAACGTCATAACCTGCCAAAACTACACAGAAGTAATAGACAATCTTAATATGTCCATATCTATTAAAGAAATTGAATTAATTAATAATTCCCCAAACAGAAGCTATGATATTAGTTTAGCTATAGTTTCACTGGTGAATTTTACATTTAAGGAAGAAATCATGCTAATTCTCTGCAATATTTTTCAAAAGACAGATGCAGAATGAATACTTCTTAACTTATTCTGTAATCTTACTATTATCGTACTGATTCCAAAATCAGAAAAAGACATTACAATAATACAAAACTACAGACCAAAATCTTTAATAAACATAGATGTAAAACTTCTTCAACAAAATATTAGCAAATCAAATCTAACAATGTATTAAAAAAAGAATTATATATATCAACCAAGTGGAATTTATCCCAGGTATGCAAGGCAAGTTAAACATTCAAAAATTAATGTAATCCATATGCATCCACAGGCTAAAAAAGAAAAAAATAGCATGATAATATCAATATGCAATAAAATGCCATCACACTTTCATTATAAAACTCTTGGTAAACTGGGAATAGAATGGAACTTCCTGAACTTGATAAAGGATATCAACAAAAATCCTACAGCTGAATTCGTACTTAATGGTGAAACAGTAGAAACTATCTCATTAAGACCAGAAACAAGGTAAAGATGTCTCCTCTCATCACTTCTTTTCAACATTAGAATGGAATTTCTACCTAATGCAATAAGGTAAGAAAAGGAAACGAAAGGTTTTCTCATTGAGAAGGAAGAAATAAAACTATCTTTGCAGATGACATGGTTGTACATGTAGAAAATCTGAAAGA
The DNA here is from genome assembly GCA_963573935.1 of Arctocebus calabarensis. NCBI lineage: Eukaryota > Metazoa > Chordata > Mammalia > Primates > Lorisidae > Arctocebus > Arctocebus calabarensis. The sequence goes on from CAUYON010007467.1 coordinate 7,625, forward strand.
ATTGACAAATAATATTCTGGAGCTAATATGTAATTATATTAAGGTTGCACAATACAAGCTTGATATATAAAAGTCAATCTTCTTAGATACTAATAATGAACAAGTGGAGTATGAAACTAAGAGCACAATGGTATTTGTATTGACTTTCCCCAAAATAAGATACTTAAATACAAATTTAACAAAAAAAGAAAAACATGTATAAGGAAAACTGCAAAAGTTGGATCAAAGAAGTTAAAGAACTAAATAAATGGAGATATATTCTGTGTTCATGGACAGGAAGACTTGATATTATAATGATGTCAGTTGTTCTCAAATTGGCCTGTAGATTCAATGCAATCCCAATCAACACTCCAGCAATAGCAGGGCCCATTGGCTCATGCCTATCATCCCAGTATTGTAGAAGGCCAAGGCAGGAGGATTTCTTGAGCAGGAATTTGAGACAAGACCACCCTGGGCAACAGAGAAAGTTGTCTCCCAAAATATATAAAGAATTCTTAAAACTCCACTAGAAGAAGACAAAAAAAAAAAAAAAAAAAAAAAAAGATTAAAAAGTCATTCAACAACAATAAAATATATATCACAAAAGACAAAAACAAAGCAAATAAGTGCCCCCACATCATATGTCACCAGAGAAATGCAATTTAAAGCACTAGTAACATACTAGTACACATGGATGAGAATAGCCAAAATACTAAATGTGATAGGAACTCTAATTCACTATTGGTGGAGAGGAAAATGGTACAACCACTTTAGAAGACAGTTTGGCAGTTTCTTAAAAAATTTAATATATTCTTATTATATAATCTAGTAAACATGCTTTTGATATTCATTCAAAGGAGTAGAAAATGTATACCTGTACAGAAACATATACATAGATACTTTTCTCATAATATTCAAAATTTAAATACAAGCAAGATGTCCTTCATTCAGTGAATGGATATACAAACTGTGGTAAATCTAAACAATAGACTGTAATTCAGTGTTAAAAAGACATGGGCTATCTAGCCATGAAGAGAAAGGAGGAACTTTAAATGAATATCATAACATGACAGGTGTCATTTGAAAAGAGTACATATTATATGATTATAACTACCCTGGAAAAGTCATAAGCGTGGAGAATATAAAACTATCAATGACTATCAGGAATTAGAGGGAAAATAGGAGGGATGAATCGACAGAACACATAGGATTTTTTTTAGGGCAGGGAACTATTCTGAATGATGTGAGAATAGTGGATCAATACCAAGAGTCAACACTGATGTGAACTATGTCCTTTGGTTGATAATTATGTCAATGTAGACTCATCAATAGTCACAAATGTACCACTCTGGTGGAAGATACTGATGATGGGGGAGGCTATGTATATATGAGGTCAGAAAAAAATATGGAAAATCTCTGTATCTTTTTTGTTTTTTTCAATTTTTCTGTGAATCTGAAATTGATCTTAAAATTTTCTATTAAAAAAAGTGTGTTTAGTTGAGATAGAGAAGGTGGAAACATTACTCATAGCAGAATATAGACATAAATATGCAGGAAACTGCAATGAGTTCTATGTTGTTACAACACTTAATTCTTTGGGATAAGAATTAAAGAGACATGAAGCTATGGAGGTGGGCTTGCAGTAGACTGGGGGTAGCAATATAAGCTGCATTAAGTACATTATAATTAATTGTGGAAGGGGTCAATTGAATGATTTTTAGCTGCAGAACGTGGTTTAATTTATGATTTAGAAAGATCGAGTTAGTGGAGATTGGATTTGAAGAACCAGCCTATAGACAAGTAGATAAATTGAGAGGCTACTGTATCAATCAAATGAGAAATTGCAAGCTTAAATTATTACAGAGATAGGAAAAGGTTGGAGAACAGCTCTGTATCAGTTGAGGATTGATAAAATGTCAAATTAGTCAGAGAGCAAAGTAGTGAGTCCATTTTGGACTTGTTGGGTTTGAGTTTTCTGGTGAATATGCCTAACGTGGAATAGAATACATAAACCTGAAGTTTCAAGTAGAGTTCTCTAGTAGAGATATAGTGCCAGAACTATGCAATAGAGCTACACAACAGGAGGATGGGAAGAAGAAACTCTGACAAAATTGAAAATAATAAATAAGATCAAATGTAGCAGAGGAGGTCCAGTAATTTAAGAATGAAAAATGCCTCTTGCATTTGGCAATTAGTATCTTTGATAAGAACCTCACAGATCAAGTCCAGAAGTGGGGCTAACCTTGGGCTCCAGTTATTCGTGAGGAAAATGGGAGAGAGGAAATGACATAATTAGCATAAAACCAGAGATTAGAGAGTGTTCCTGGATTGAGCAAAACACCATTATAGTCAAAGATGAAGAGTGTTAGACACTATGAAAATGAAAATAAGTGAAAACCTGCAAGTTTTTTTACTATCAATCTAGAAAAGACATTTATGCCTACATGAAAAGATAACTTCCTCATAAGACATACAAGTTGAGTAGCTTTGACATTAAGGGAAAACTTGAAATGTAATAGAAGTCTTTGTGGGGCTGAGAAATCTGGCTTCATCTGACTATGTGCATTGCAGTGCAAATAATGTTCCATAGACATCAAAGCAGGAAAAGAATGTGGGGCAGAAGCATCAGAAGCAAAACTATATGGGTTTGAAATGGTACATGGATCAATATACAATGTCATTCTTAAAACACCTGACCCCAAAATACAAGGTATAATAATTTCTGATCTAGGATCTTTATTTTAGGTAACATGAAACACGATAGCTTTTCATTCTCTGTGGATGAACGAGTGGTAAATCAAACTCTGATATATGCTGTTAGGGGAGCAAATTGGTTCCAAGATACCTCATGCCATCTCTCTCCTCACTGACCCATGTGCCACATCCCAAGTGTAGTTTCAGGGATGACTATTTGCAGACAACTAATCAGCAATTCCTAAGAAAACATGTCTCTGGATCAGCCCTGAAATGAAAATGAAGGCAATTTGGAAGATTACTGGAGATTGGAACTTCGAGTGCATCAATTAGGTTTGCATTTTTGTTTCAGTGGTGCTATGCCCATCGAATTTGGACTTCGATTTGTCTTTACCTCCTTCATAACTCTGGGATAAATAAAAACTGAAATCTATCCTAGCTTTTGCTGAAAACTAAGTCTGAACTAGCAAGCTTGTATTTGCTTTTCTCAGCAGCCCTGCAAAAGTGGACACTATGTGTCTCAACAAGGATACAAGTTGACTTTGTTCAGCAGACTTCTCAGGAGGGTGTTTATTCCTATTTCTCAAGTGAAAAAAAATTTTTTTAAAGCAATTTTGGGCTCTCCACAAGAATAACTGTATAGTTGGAAAGCATGAATTTCTATAAAAAATGAAATACAATGTACTCAGCCCTACTATGAAGCTAATTTATAGCTATCATATGAATGGTATAACCCAACTATAACACAAGAATATAGGTAAAGGGGCAAGGATAGGAAGGGGAGAGGGGAGGTTGGGGCAGAGGGAGGGTAATTGGTGGGGCCACACCTATGGTGCATCTTAGAAGGGTACAGGCGAACCTTGCTAAATGCAGATTACAAATGTCTTCATATAATAATGGAGAAATTGCCAGGAAGGGTATGTTAATCAGTTTGATGAAAATAGTTAAGATTGTATATGAAACCAGCACATTGTACACCTTGATCGCACTATTGTATACAGCTATGATTTAATGATAAAGATAATAAAAAAATGAAATACAAAATGAATAAATGCAAATAATTAAAATCAAAATGCAAGTTTCTGCTGAAATAAGAAATATATGTAAGTGTCCTAGTTTGAGCTCCCCTAAAAGTAGGCATAGGTTCAAAAATTTAAGTGCAAGTATTTTATTTGGAAAGTGATGGAGATGCTGGTATAGAAGTGAAGATTGAGACAGGGAAGGAAAGCACAACAAAGGAAAGGGAAACAGCAAAGTGTATGTGAGTGAGACGACCACCATTGTAGAAGACAGATTAAATCAGAAAGGTATTTTAGGAGGTACTGTAGGACAGACATCTCCACCTGACCAGTACAGAGCTGAAGATTCTGTGATGAGAAAGTATTCAAGTTCAAATGCAGACACTGGCAGTTGGAAGTTGATTGGTGGACACTGAGGAGACAGTGTTAGAGAATACAGGTGGGGAACTGATAGTGTCTTCCTTCCAAAGACTGAATGACTTAAAGTTTTATGGGGTTCCACATACCACAAAAGGATTATCTGAATTGTTTTTCAAATCAAAAGTTTCTAGAATTTAAACATGTTTTTTTTTTGTAATACTCCCTTTTCTTTTAATAAGCTGAGTATATGCAATGATGCGAGCTAAACTGGTTTTAAGAATCTCATCATATAAATTAAATGTCATATTACATTCAGTACTTAAAGACCTGTTTAATTTTGCTATAAAGAGGAATTTCCAATCATGGGGAAATTATCACTCTCTTATTTTCTAATACATCATCATTAATACCTGCTACATGTATAATAATCTTGTTGTCAGCATAGATACAAAACAACTCCAAAATATAATTGCTGATCTGTGCAGTTTCCACCAAAAAAGAAAATACCTGACAAGTATACAAAAAATGCAAAGCACGTAAAAAGATAAAATGTAAACACATCAATTAATTAGAACATACTTAATAATGCCCTTTCTCTGGTAATTTAAATGTTACAGGACTAAACAAGAACCTCACTTCCTCACCCTGAAAATTTACAATCTACATGGAAGAAATCATAATGATAAAATGGCAAAGGAATCCTACAAACACAATCCATTCAGTGGGTAGCCATAAACAAGTTGTTTCAGAACAGGAGCCACAGATAGGGGTTGTGAAGAAAATGTTTCACGGAGGAAGAATGGAAGGAACACTAGTATTATCAAAAGAATAGCAAAAAAGATTGTGAAGAATGAATGATTGGGTAAATCTATGCTCTTTTCTTTCCTCAAATTAATTAGGTTTTTTCTTTCCTGAATGAATTGATCCAACACTGTTTTGGTACCAAAGACAAAACCGAAATGGTCATGTGTCAGGAAAACCAAACATAAAGTTCTAATGTCTAAACATAAGAATCAGAATGCATTTTGCAAACAGAATGCCAAATGTGTCTTCAGAGAATCAACTCCAAGTTTTCCTCTGCTGAAACCCAGGGATTTTCTCTATTATCATGGTAAAAGAGCCTAAGCTATGAAAACAAAAGAACGCGCGTGAAAGTCAATGCAATATATCTGAATGTGTAGTCTGTACTAACTCATAATTATTGAACAGGTGCTGTGAATGGAGCACTGTTGTAACATCTTCCTTTACTTTTTGCCTCAAAAAGTAAAATATAGAGAAATAGGCAAGAATAAAATCTAGTCAGTGACCAAATAAAACCGTTCAGCCATGGGAAATCTACTAGAATTATTAATAAGGAAAAAAGCTTAGGAACATTTAGAAATGAATAATTTATTAAGGAACTGTTAGTGGGACTCATAAAAGCCAGGCTGTGAGTGAAAAATACGCTTGTTTGGGTTCAGTATATCACAGCAGACAGGCTGCAGATAAGCGGGAAACAAAGGGGGACATCAATCTGACTCTCGGGGAAGTATTTGTTATGGCAGCAACTACTGCAGTGATTTTAAGAAAATGAATCACAATATGTGGTGAAAGTAAGGAGGAGTAATTAAAGAACAAGGGGGTGTACATTGTCTCCAAATGGAGTTGAATTTAGACATTTCTTCTTGAGGCCAGTGAGGTGCAATCCAGCATCCCAGACTACCTGACTTGCCTCTTGGTAACAAAAAAATGTGTGAGACAAATTCATGAGGACTGATGGGAAGAACATTACACTAAGCAATTGGATGGTATAGATTATTCATTACCAAGAAATATGAGCAGTAATCAATGGGCAAGCACACTTCCCCATGCCCACAAATGACTGGACAGCAAACCTCATAGCCAGGACCCCTCATGGTAATGGAGAATTTTATATCTTGAGCCATAAACAAAACTCTATAAATATTTGCTTATCTCACACGTAAGCAGAAGAGTAAAGTTAAAGTCATATTGAACAATGCAACAAATTCAGACTTTGGAACAAGGAGATTTAGACCCCAAATTGGGGTTCTGCCACTTTTTAGCCCTATAACTTATACTTCTCTCTCACACATGGCAAAATGTATTGGCTGTGCCCTAAATTTCCATTGAGTACCCTGTCTCATCTCACTACCTCCATCACGAAGTCTCTTCTCTAACCACCATTGGCTCTCACCTAGATTGCTATGTTGGTCTCTCCACTAGTCTACTCATTCCTCACCTTTTACTCTTATAGCCAACTTGTCTGCTGAAAGGAAACAAGTCATGATGTCTATTTTGTGATTCTCTATGTATTCACTTTTTCTCATCTTTGACACAAAGAAGAAAAAGTCCTTAAGTATCTGCTTGGAAGAGACTGAGAGCTAATGACAGCCTTTCACTGAGTTAAGTTATGAGATTTTGGGAGGGTGGGGTTGATGCTGCAGAATACTCTTACATAATTTGGAAATTAATATCAAAGTGAGATGCCAGTGAAATAGAACCCTAAAGCACTGGTGCTGGCTTAGAAGATAAGCATCAGCTGGTGGAGGAGCTGTAGTGGATTGGCCTGCTAGACACACTTATTAGTGAGTGAAAAATGTTTGCTGAAATGACCAAGTACTATCACTTGGGAAGCAGCTCATGTGCTTGCTAAACTCCAGAGACTGAAACAAGTAACACTGGTAACTAGGTGTTTGCCTATCTCATTTAAGCTTCATGAGCACACAAGCACACTGCATTTCCAAACTTTGCTTTCACCTTAGTAAGACTATGTGATGACTTGACATGAGGAGGCAGGAGAAAGAGCATTTGTATATAGATTTTTCTTGCCTTCCGTCACCATTTACTTGAGTGATAATCTACTTCTTAAGTCCACAGCTAGAGGACAGCTAGATTTACAAAACCTTCTTCCTAGATCACAATTTCAAGTACTTGTTTCTCCAGTTCAGCTTTGCTAATCTGAGGTAATATTGTTTTCTTCCCCCACTGCTTGCTTACCTCATTCTCTAAATGGTCAAAATATGCAAAAATTTACAATTTTAAGCATGGCTTCTTATCAGGGTAAATCCTGTATCTATCTATTCATTTGCTGATTATCTGTTCACCGATTTGTTTAATGTATTTGTTATATATGAAAATATGTTCCCTATCTTCAAAACATAAGGTCAGGTAGAAAGAGTTACAATCTCATATTTTTTAAGGGGAATGGCCCTACATGAAAAACTCTACTACCAGCCTGCTCTTCCAACCTTATGCTTTCTGCCCTATTTTTTTTGAAATCTACAGTGTTTAAATATAAAAATTAAAATGAATGGATAATATTACTCTGATTCCATAAAAAAGAAGAAAATAGAACAAAATAGTCCAATTTTCTTAAAGTAACACATTCAAGTCTCAGTGGTATAGGCAAGAAGTTGAAGAGGCCAAAGTGTCTTCTGGTCAACTGACTTGGGAGATGTGTTTCTGTGATCTCTAAACTTTATCTAAGAAGCCATTAGACATGAACATGGCTTTGGCCCTGCCTTAACATTCAGCTTGAAATCTTGGCCTTTAAAAATGTTAAATTAATGACTGATCAATTCCAAATAAATTACCATATTTAGAGGTGATGCTAATCAATAGGGGACTGCAGGGTTGGTTTGAGAAAGACCACATTTGACATTGAAGAAGATAGGATAATAATGACTCAGTATTTGTGACTTTTGCTCATTTATCATGTCATTACCAAAGCAAACTTAATAGCTTTTATTAAACCTTTTAATGCTATGACATCTACCAAGTTGATGATGGTAATTGTGTTATTATGAAGCTTCTATTAATAATAAGACTAGTTCTTTTAGAATGAAGGACTGATATTATATTAATAATAAGACTAGCTCTTTTAGAATGAAGGATTGATAACCATAATAATTTAATAGTTTCTATACTGGCCCTGTATCACCAGAGAAGGTGCAATATCACGCTTGTACTATGTGAGTGGACAGACTAGATTCATTGGTTTTAGAAAGAGAAGTAGGCTTTAAACAAAAGGCTGGGGGAAAAAATGAAGGGGGTGGCACTGAGAAAGGTCTAGAATGATAGGCATGTCTTAATGGTTAGAATTATGGAATGAGTCTGTATCAGAGATGCCACATGACAGTAGCTCTGGGATATGCAGGTAACTTACCCAGATCCAGGGAGAGTATCTGCACAACAAGATCATAACACCAGAAAAAGTAGCATGGAATCAAGACTTCATGCTCTCCGATCCAGAAATAAGACTAAGTAGCAAAGATCATTGAAATAGTGAAGATCATTGAAGTAGTGAAGCACGGACCTCAGCCAAAGAATTTGACTAAAGAGAATCAGTGGAAGGGAGAGGAAATAGGGCAGGGAAGAGTATAGTTAACAAAAAAGACATAATTTTACATCAGCCCAGGGAAGTAAGGTTATGTTCAGCCATGTTCCATATCTGAAGAGGAATAAGTTGAGTCTCTCAGCAGCTATGGGATTCTCTCCTTGGCCTTATCTTCATAATAGAGTTCATTTAGGATTGAAAAAGAACATTATAGTTTGACTTAAAGAACACTAAGATACAACATGGATGTCAGAATGTATATTCCAATAATATGTAGAGGTTTAAACTTGTTTAAGCCAAATTAAACAAGAATAAATGTAACATAAAAAGTGTAAACTTTTCCCCTGCTGGTGGAGACAGCAGCAGCCGGCCCCTCCCACAGGGAGGACAGCAGTTCGCAACTCGCAAAACCTAATTGATGAAAATTTTGGTGAAACGTGGATTCCTGAGTTTGATGACCAGAAAGGGGTGCTGCTTGGAGCCATACAGGACTAGGCAGCCCAATGGAAAATTGAAGGGAGGGGATCCTGCCGGGAAACAGACATTTTGAATTGTCTGAAATGGCGGACACCTTTTCCCCAAATCATTGGGAGTAATTAAATGTACAGTACCATCCCTGGTGGTGAATCCTGGTGAGGTCTGACTGTTCAGGGTGAGCAGGGAACTGGGGTGTAATGGAGACACTCTGAGCTGTGGAAATTGAAGGTCCCCATGCACTGTGGAACCACTGTTTAACTGTGGAAACAGCATCAGTCCAGAGCAGCAGCCGGGGGCCAGAGCTGGGGCCACAGCAGCCAGCCCCTTTCCCACAGCCGATTGCAGTTGCCAGTTTGCTACGTGGGAGCAGAGTGGAAAGATTTTTAAGGTATGGACTCCTGCACCAAGTTTGGAGGTCAGATAGGAGTGCCGTCTAAAGCAGAACACCCAAAGTGGGGCAACTTTTAGAAAACAAATTGTTAAAGAAACTCCAAAAATGGCCACCGGCCAGGTAGAGTTACCATAGTAACAGGTAGGTTACCTTAGTAACAAAGTAAATGGTGAATCAGGTATAAGGCAGGGAACCACTTACAGTGCCATCTGGTGTCCAGAAAGTATTTTGCATTATAAATTTATTCTAAAGTTGACATCTACCTCATACATATAGATGCGTATTTCTATATATATACAAGAATAATATTTTTGAGGTTGGTGGTTTTTTGTCTTGTTTTGTTTTGTTTCTTCTTTTTTTTTCTTTCATTCTGTTTTTGGAGGAGCCATTCATAATTAACTTTTTATTTTACTATTTTCTTATGTTATTTTTATTTCTATTTTCAAATTGTAATTTTCTTTTTCCTTTCTTCTTTGTTGTAACTCTTTTACGAACACTACTTTCTTTTCTCTTCCTCTCTTCCTCTTCTTCCCTTCTTATGGTTTCTGAGATTGCTTACATCAGATTTTTTAGAGGCTTTTTTCTTCTTTTTTTTCCAAGTATTTTACAAGTATCATTATTTTTATTGTAGTTTTGTTGTTGTTGTTGTTGTTTGGTTTTTTTGTTTGTTTGTTATGTTTTATCTGTATGTCTATGTGTTTCTGACTGTGGATGCATCTGTGGGCTTGTGTGTCTGGTAGCCTTTTTACTTGTTTATCAGTTCATTTGGTCTCAATGTGATTGGTGTTCTAAATGTTTTCCTTGACACCTTGATCCTTCAATCTACCCCCTCCCCCGGTCTGGAAGTCTAGAAGTCCAACTCATTCATAATCCAGATTGTCTGCATTTCTTAGCTAGGACCGGGCATTGCATAGATGGTGGCTGTACAGATGTGTTGTTCCTGTGAATCCAGCAACTGTACATGAAGACATAGAGGGAAAGGGGATTGTCCAGGCCCAAAGAAAAGGAGTATCTCAGCAGCAGACAGAGGCTAGGATTCCCATACTGTAGGTGGAGGCTCAGAAGCTGCTGAAGTGCGCGAACTTAAGAGGAGGCACCTTCCCCCCAATGTCAGCATTAGTAGAGTGATCTTTCTGGGGTCTAACTCTGGAGACCCATCTCCCCTTCTCTGTGGCCTTACAGAGGGAGCCATCCCTCGCCCTACAGGGATTCCAGTACTGCATAACAGTGGCAACAAAGGTGCAGTGGCTGAGGGAGAAATTATTTTGCTGTCTGGATAGCCTCAGATTTGTACCAAGCTCAGGTAGAACTTTCTTCAGCTGCCATAGAGCACCTGAGGCAGGCAGATCCCAGCCTTTCCTTTTGGTTGGTGGTAGACTGTGGTAACCATGAGGAGGAGGCAATGACCTCAATTTGACTTTGGCAGGCGCATAGTCCTGGAACATTTGTTTTTTGGACAGAACAGGGACACAGAGATGGTTAACAGAGAAAGCCAGACAGACTACCAGAGACTGAGGTGACCAAAATCTGCTGGTGTAGGATGACCAAGGTGAGGTAAGAGGCACCAAACCCATGGCTCTAAACTGGATGGGCATTTCTGACTCCTCGGAGCTCCGAAAATGCTCAAAGCACACTCAAGCTGCCAATATCCCCAAATGTCCAGTTGCCGGATCCCTCTTCAACTTTCCAGCTAGAGAGTGAGGGGCTGTCCGGGACTATTGGTCTGGAACTCTTGAACTGTACAAATTATCTGAGGACTCTCCAAGGTGGGTCCCATGTTTTCCTGTCATGGGAAGGTTTGATTGTCCTCTTCCAGATACTACTGGTGGGGGACGGGATGTCCTAGTTGCTTGTATTTCACTGAACCTGAGACTGCACCCCAGGGTTACTGATACACTAGGAATTGACAGAAATAGGCTGAATACAAGACAGAGCCAACTACCCCCACTACACTAAGCAGGCCTCTACAGTCACAGACTGTAGTACTGTACAGGTAATTTGCAAAATTGTAGAGGAAAATTTGCAAAATTGGCCACCAGTCCCAATGCCTAGGTGGAGGGCTGGTCAACCACAACCGTAGAAGTTTCCAGTCCAATTTCCTTGACCTGCTTATCTAGTTAACCACTGAAAAACAATCATGGGGTGGAATCAGTGGAAAAACTCTGGCAAAATGAATAAACAGAACAGTGCAACTCCCCC
>CAUYON010007468.1:0-35141 GCA_963573935.1 Arctocebus calabarensis
GGAGTTAGATGATATCTCAAAGTAGTTTTGATTTGCATTTCTCTGATCATTAAGAATGGTGAGCATTTCTTCATGATTCTGTAGGCCATGCGCCTGTTGTCTTTAGAGAAGTTTCTCTTCAAGTCCTTTTCCCACCCTGAGATGGGATCACTTACCCTTTTGGTTCCAATACGCTTAAGTTCTCGGTGTATTTTGGTTATTAAACCTGTGTCTGAGGCATAACCTGCAAATATTTTCTCCCATTCTGAGGGCTGTCTGCCTGCTACACTTACAGTGTTCTTAGCAGTGCAGAGCTTTTTAGTTTGATCAAGTCCCAGTAGTGTATTTTTGATACTGCTTCATTTGCCTAGGGAGTCCTCCTCATAAAAAATTCACCCAGGCCAATTCCCTCGAGAGTTTTCCCTGCACTTTCTTCTAATATTTTTATAGTTTCATGTCTTAAGTTTAAATCTTTGATCCAGCGAGAGTCTATCTTGGTTGATGTTGAAAGGTATGGGTTCAGTTTCAGTCCTCTACAGGTCGGCAGCCAGTTCACCCAGCACCATTTGTTAAATAGGGAATCTGTACCCCACTGAATGTTCTTAATTGGCTTGTCAAAGATCAAATAGCGGTAAGTAGCTGGGTTCATCTCTTGGTTCTCTATTCTGTTCCATATATCTATCTCTCTGTTTTTGTGCTAGTACCATGCTGTTTGGATCACTATCGATGTATAGTACAATCTCAGGTCTGGTAGCGTGATTCCCCTGCTCTTTTTTTATTTCTAAGTAATGTCTTGGCTATTCGAGGTTTTTTCTGAGTCCATATAAAATGAAGTATTATTTTTTTGAGGTCTTTAAAATATGACAATGGAGCTTTAATAGGAATTGCATTAAAATTGTATATTGCTTTGGGTAGTATGGACATTTTAACAATGTTGATTCTTCCCAGCCATGAGCATGGTACATTTTTTCATTTGTTGACATGTTCAGCTATTTCTTTTCTTAGAGTTTCATAGTTCTCTTTATAAAGATCTTTCATATCCTTTGTTAGATAATCTCCCAAATATTTCATCTTCTTTGGTACTACTGTGAAAGGCATAGAGTCCTTGACTATTTTTTGAGCTTGACTATTGTTGGTATATATAAAGGCTACAGATTTATGAGTGTTGATTTTGTAGCCTGAGACACTGCTATATTCCTTGATCACTTCTGAAAGTTTCCTAGTAGAATCCTTGGTATTTTCCAGATATACAATCATGTCATCTGTGAAGAGTTAAAGTTTAATCTCTTCTGTTCCTATGTGGATAGCCTTGATCGCCTTTTCTTCCTTAGTTGCAATGGCTAAACTTCCATTACAATGTTGAAGAGCAATGGAGACAATGGGCAACCTTGCCTGGTTCCTGATCTTAGTGGAAATGATTTCAATTTAACTCCATTCATATGATATTGGCTGTGGGTTTGCTGTAGATGGCCTCTTTTAGTTTAAGAGATGTCCCTTCTATACCTATTTTTTTAAGTGTTCTAATCATGAAACGATATTCATGATATTCTGATCATGCTGGATATTATCAAAAGCTTTTTCTGCATCAATTTAGAGAATCATATAGTCTTCGTTTTTTAATTTGTTTATGTGCTGAATTACATTTATGTATTGAACCAGCCTTGAGATCCTGGGATAAAGCCCACTTGGACATGGTGTATAATTTATTTGATATGTTGCTAGATTCTGTTTGCTAGGATCTTATTGAATATTTTTGCATCAATATTCATTAGTGATATTAGTCTATAATTTTCTTTTCTTGTTGGATCTTTTCCAGGTTTAGGGATCAAGGTGATGTTTGCTTCATAGAATGTGTTGAGTAGTAGTATTCCTTATTTTTCTATGTTTTGGAAAAGGTTGAGTAATATTGCTACTAGTTCCTCTTTAAAGGTTTGGTAGAATTCTGATGTTAAGTCATCTGGTCCAAGCTTTTTCTTCTTAGGGAGATTTTGTATATTTGATGCTATTTCAGAACTTGCTATAGGCCTGTTCAACATTTCCACTTCCTTCTGGCTAAGTCTTGGAAGGTGGAGTGCTTCCAGGTATTGGTCAATTTCCTTCAGATTTTCATATTTCTGAGAGTAAAGTTTCTTGTAATATCCGTTAAGGATTTTTTGAATTTCTGAGGGGTCTGTTGTTATTAACTTTAGTGGAATTTATTATGATGTGTCTGGGGGATGTCTTATTCGGGTTGAGTCATGCTGGTTTTCTGAAACTATCTGCTATCTGAATTGCAGAAACTCTTGGCATGTCTGGAAAGTTCTCTTTCATCATCTCGTGAAGAAGAGACTCTGTGTCTTGTGAAGCCACTTTATCGCTTTCGGGGATCCCTATGAGGCAAATATTTGTTTTCTTCGAATTATCCCAGAGGTCTCTGAGGGAGTGATCTATTTTTGCTTTCCATTTATCTTCATCTTTGAAAGTTTTGGAGCATTAGAAACTTTGTCTTCAATGTAAAAAAATCCTTTCTTCTGCTTGTTCCATTCTGTTACTGAGAGATTCTACTGTATTTCTCAGATCTTTGAGTGCTGCGACTTCTTGTCTCAATGTGTCAAAATCTTTGGTCATTTTGTCTTTGAGTTCATTGAATTCTTGAGTCATCTTTTGGGTCATCTTTTGGATTACTGCTTGAAATTCTAATTCCATCTTTTTCTCAATTCCACTGATCTTATTTGCTTTCCCAATTCTGAATTCAATTTCTGACATCTCAGTCATTTGCCTATGTAAGGGATCTTGTGCTGTGTCTGCCTTGTTGGTCCTTGGAGGAATTGATCTACTCTGATTATTCATATTGCCTGAATTTTTCTGTTGATTCCGCCCCATGATTGTTTTTCACCATTGCCTCTGGCTGTCCTCAGAGTTGGGAAGGTGTCTTCCAAGATTAGACCTCAGTGGGATCACTCCATTGTTGCTGGAACTTTGTAGGGAGTGACCCTGTGCAGCTCCTCTGGGACTGCCCCAGCCAGGGAGTTCTGGCTGCAGGAGCCTCTGGAGTGTGGCACCCCTGGATCCAGCAGCAGTGTGGGGGATGGTGCACATGGTTCTGGGAGTAGCAGGCGCCCAGTGACTTTGGCAAAGAGAGCCCATAGCTCCAGCAGTCTCTGTCCAGGAGGAGGGCTCCACGGAGAGGCATGGAGGGCTCTGGAGGGAGGGCCCCAGTCCCACAGCTTCTGGAGTCCGTGGCAGAAGGTGAACCTGTGAGGGCCTGGCAGGCTCGGGGTGCAGGGGTGTGCTGTTGCTGGAGAGTTCCTGGGTGGGGGGGGCCTGCGGAGACCCTGCCGGTGCCAGGTGGTCACTGGGGGAATCCCTGGCTGGGAGCGGACCTGTGGAGGCCTGGCAGTAGCTGACAGAGTCCCTGTTAGAGGGCAGACCAGTGTAGGCCTACAAGCTTAGGGCGCAGGGCCACACAGGCATCAGGGGCATTCCTGGCCAGAGCTAGGCCTGTGGAGGCCCTGCAAGTGCCAGGTGCAGGCCTGCACAGTTGACGGGGGAGTCGCTGGCTGGGGGTGGGCCTGCAGAGGTCTGGCAGTTGCCAGCAGATTCCCTGGCCAGAGGAGGGAGGCTTGCCATGGCCTCCTGGAGTCTTTTGCTGGTGAGGCGCTTGGTCCAGCAGGCCCAGAGGGGGAGCACTGCTCAAGAACCTCTTCCCTCAGTCTCAGTGGGGGTTAGGTTTCTCATTTGTCAGGTATTGGGTGAAGGATGTGCTACAAGTTTTGAATGGTGGGGAAAACTTTAGTTAAGTTTTTCTGCCTAGGAAGAGAGTGATCAGAGTCACCCTGGGAGAAGCAGACCCCATTTCCCACAGGACTCTTCCATGGGGTAAGGCAAGAGGTCCATAGTTCACTGCTTATCTGTAGAAAACCCACAGGATCAAGCAAAGAGAAAAAAGAAAGGAAATAGAAAAGCAAAAAGTGCCACAGCTTTCTTGGGGGAGAGGACGGACACTTTTCCTTTCAGATGAATTGTGTACCTGAATCTTGCTTTCTTGGAGTTGGAACTTGCCTCAGCAGAGGTGACCTGCAGTTATGACTTCTCTCTCTTGGCTGGGCTCCCAGTCTTCAGCTTAATTGGGCACTTTCTGGAGATTATTTTCCCTTTTGGACAGGAACCTCTTTTGGAAGCTGCTTCCAGTTGGCCATCTTGCTCTGTCCCCCTAACTCTGAGTTTTTCATTTGTCCTTTGAGGCTAGGGGTGTTTCCTGCAAACAGAAAATGGATGGCTTGTGACTTTTTATCCAATCAGCCAGTCTATGCATTTTCAGTGGGAATTCAAGCCATTAACACTTATTGAGATAATTGATAACTGTGGTGGCATTCTATTCATCTTATTTTCTGAAAGTCTGTTGCTTAGTTTTATCTTTTGCATCACTATGGAAGCTAGGTTTTGTCCTTTAGTTTCTGGGTGCTTACTTTGCTGGTGGTCCATTGTGATGTTCAGTGTGTAGAACAGGATGAAGCATTTTCTATAGAGCTAGTCTTATAGTGGCAAACTTCCTCAATGTTTGCATATCAGTAAAAAATTTGGTTTCTTTGCCAGTTCTAAAGCTTAGCTTAGCAGAATATAAAATTCTGGGCTGGAAATGTCTTAGGTAGATTAAAGGTACATGACCATTGTCTTCTGGCTTGAAAAGTTTCATTAGAGAATTCTGCAGCCATCCTGATGGATTTTCCCCTGTAGATCAATTGGCAATTACTCCTGGCAGCTTGCAGAATCTTTTCTTTTGTCTTGACTTTTGACAGGTTCATCACAATGTGTCTTAGAGAAGTTTTATTTGAGTTGAGGCAAACTGGGGTCCGATATCCCTCTGAAAGGAGTGTGTCAGAATCTTTGGTGATATTTGGGAAATTTTTACTTATACTATTCTCTAGTATGGTTTCCATTTGGGGGCATTCTTCTTCCCCTTCTGGGATGCATACAACTCGTATGTTTGAACACTTCATAAAGTTCCATAATCCTATCAGTGAATGTTTTGCTTTCTCTCTCTCCTTTTCTGCCTCTTTAACTACCTGAGTTATCTCAAGAGCTTTGTCCTCTACCTCTGCGTTATCTCAAGAGCTTTGTCCTCTATCTCTGTCCTTCTTTCTTCTGCATGGTCTAATCTTTTATTGATACTTTCTACTGCATCTTTAAGTTCCCTAATTGACTTATTTGATTCCTATAACTCTGCCATATCCTTTCCATATTCTTCATATCATTCATCTCTTATTTGGATTTGGATTTCCAATTTGGTTTTTGGATTTCCTTTTCGTTATTTTTCACTTTCCTAGCAATTTTCTTCCTTGATTTTAAATTCCACTTCGGTCATTTCTATCATTTCTTTATAGGTGGAATCCTCTGCAATAGCTACCTCATGTTTCCTGGGAGGAGGGGCGGGTTGGTCTGGTCTGTTTTTTCATATTGCCAGGATTTTTCAGCTGTTTCTTCCTCTTGAGTGTTTTCTTTCGTCTGTTTCCTTGCTCTAATTTTCCTTTCACTTCCTCTTGCTCCTTAAGTGTGCCTCTGACCTAAGGTATTGATGAGTCCTTTTGGTACAGGACTAAAAGGATGAGTACTTTGACCCAACCTCAAAAACTCCCATCCTCTGGGTATTGAGGTCAGCAGCTCTTTGCCAGCCTTACCAGACATAGTACCCCATCTCTACCAAATATAGAGGAAAACAAAAATACTATAAATGAAACCCAAACCAACAAACAGAAAGCCTTACAGGATAAAATTGGGGGAAAACCAAATAACAGGGGCAGAAAAACTGGCAAAAAAAATGAAGCTCTTATTATTAAAGATGGCAACAAGGAAAAATTATATTTACACTAGAAAACTGAAGAAATAAAAGAAAAACTTAGTGGAAAAAGTTGAAATTTTAAAAGAAAGGAAAAAATAACCCCCCAGACAAAGCAATATATATATCTTGCTGAATACTGCCTGGGCAATAGGTGATCTTCTGGGGTATGAGATGCTAATCACAATGCTGATACAACTGTATAAGATGGAGACTGAAGGCTTCTTCTAACTTGTTTGCCCTCCATCCCCACAGGGTTGAGAGCCTGAATCTCTCCTCAGCCCACTTTTGACTAAGTAGAGGGTTTCCTAGGAAAGGTTTTGTTCCTGGGATCTCTTCTGAAGTGGTTGCCCACTTCTTAGGTGCACCAAAGGCAGCTCTCCTACTATGGAATACTGAAAGCTCTGCTCTTCCCCACAGTCTCAGTCCTAATCTCAGGGTGCTGTTGAAAGTTGCTAGATCACTTGCCCAAGGTCTCCCAATACATGCCTTGCTGTGGAACCCTGAAGGTGGAGCCTGCAGGGCAGCTGTCCCACAATGGCTGCATGTAGTCCACAGCCAAAGAATGAAAGCTCTGTTCTGGTCCAGTGGCTCACTCACAAACTCTGGACAGAGCTCAAATTCACTTATACAGTTGCCCATAGTCTCCCAAAGTAATTCAACCAAGTGCTCAAGTCCAAAAATACAAAACAACCACATGGAAAGCCTTCCCTGTGTGCAAACTTGCTGTTGACATTGCTACAGCCATAGCATGCATCACGGCCTAAGACCAAAAGCACTTCTCAACTGCCTTTGTCCTCCTCCTGGGGTCTAGAAGTCTCCTGCTGCCTCCCTGTGTCACCACCAGTGTTATGTTTCTGGGCAAAGCCCACAAGCCAGAGGTGCCTGGAGTCTTCTCTCCTCAATCTCATGGGCCTGTTGCAAAGAAACTGTTGGTTGCGCAATTCTGTAAATTTACCAAAAGTCACTGAATTGTCTACTTAAAAAGAGTGAATTTTATGGCATGTTATTTATAAAAAAATGAAGCTCTTAAAATTAAAAAAAAAGGAAGAAGCTGTTACTCAGCCACCATCTTGTTCTGCTTCCACCTCACAAGGTCTTTCTGTCAAGCATGTACACAGCATCTCCTCATTTTCCTGTGAGAGTCCCAGTCATACTGGATCAGCATACTACCCTGGGGTCCTCATTTTAGCTTATTTCTAAGTACAGTTATATTCAGAGGTATTAGGTTGGGACCTCAACATAGGGATTTTGGAGGAATATGATTCAGCTTATGACAGGGTTGTACAATTACATTTATATTTTACTGAGCTTATTGATGCTGTAAAAAATAGTAAGAAGTGAATCTTCCAGTCAGGGAAACCATTAAGAACTATGTGGGCAAAATCATATGCAGTGAATTCCCTGTTATCTGGAACTCTATCAGTTAACACCCTCAAGCCACCGGCATGCAACCTGGCCATAAACCTCACTGAAATCAGAGTTTAAACTTGGTGAGTCATGCCATTAGTAAGCTGATGCTTCATGCATGAGTCCCATGGCTTCAGCTGTTCTCTGTAACAGTTTTTAGTGTTAATGGGTGTTACTTGTACTTAAAAAATATGGTAGTGAAGTTGAAAAATGTATTGACTGACATATAGAATTGTACACTGCATTTACAAAGTTGTCCTATAATACAGTAAAACTGTGTTACTGTAAGTGAAGTTAGTCTTTATTTGTTTTAATTTTATTTTAATTAATATTTCAATGTTCATATCAATTCATTACAGAGGTTATGGTATGGTATCATAGTGGAGACAAACAGTGACAGAAGCATTAGAGAAGCTTTGGTAAGTCCACACTGCTGAAAACCAAGTCCTCTCAAAAAGCTTGCATAGAATGATGCCCCAGGAAGGTGTGGCCCTTATTCCTGAACACACCTCTCAGTCCATGAATGGAATCAGAACTTCTCTATTTCTGAGAGAGACAAGGAAACCCAAGACACAGTAAAATAATTCTGCAGTATAAGATAAACTCCATCCAATAATTATCCAACTTCTGATACACAGGCAGAGAAAAATATGTCGATCAATTAAAAAAAAATGAAAATAAAGTTGTTGTGATCATATCTTCTGCTTCAGCCACTACCCTATTGTGTGATATCATGTGGAAGACAATGGGAGTGAGCAAGTGCAGAGATTACTGGAAATGAAGGTAGCAAGAGAGTGGGGTAGGAAGAGCCAGGCTCTATTAGGAGTCACCTTTCTGGGGAAGGAAAAGACTGAGAATATGCTCACTCCTTTCTCTAAGGAAGGGCATTTATCTATTTACTCCTGTGACCAAACACCTCCCATTAGGCCAATCCTTCAAAATTGGGGATCATTTTCAGTAGTAGTTCTTTTGGGGGGAGTTGATTGAGGGGAGTCAGACATCCACCCTACAGTGTGTTCCTATATATTTTTTATTAAATCATAGCTGTGACATTAATGCAATCATGGGGTACAATGTGCTAGTTTCATATACAATCTGAAGTATTTTCATCAAACTGATTAACATAGCCTTCGTGGCATTTTCTTAGTTATGTGTTAAGACCTTTATATTCTGCATTTAGTAAGTTTCACCTGTACCCTTCTAAGATACACCATAGGTGTGGTCTCACCGATAACCCTGCCTCCACCCAAACTCCCCCCTTCCCTTCCCTCCCTTGTCCCTTTCCCCATATTCTTGTGCTATAATTGGGTTATAGCCTTCAAATGAAAGCTATACATTAATTTCATAGTAGGGCTGAATAGATTGGATACTTTTCCTTCCATTCTTGAGATACTTTGCTAAGAAGAATATGTTACAGCTCCATCCATGTAAACATGAAAGAAGTAAAGTCTCCATCTTCCTTTAAGGCTGCATAATATTCCATGGTGTACATATATGACAATTTATTAATCCATTCGTGTGTTGATAGGCACTTGGGCTTCTTCCATGACTTAGCGATTATGAATTGTGCTTCAATAAACATTCTGGTACAGATATATTTGTTATAATGTGATTTTTGGTCTTTTGGATATATACATAGCAGAGAAATTGTAGGATCAAATGGCAGGTCCATTTTTAAATCCCTAAGTGTTCTCCAAACATCTTTCCAAAAGGACCATATATGCATTCCCACCAGCAGTGTAGAAGTGTTCCCTTTTCTCCACATCCACTCCAAAATTTCTGGTTTGGGATTTTGTGATGTGAGTTAATCTTACTGGAGTTAGATGACATCTCAAAGTAGTTTTCATTTGCATTTCTCTGATGATTAAGGATGATGAGCATTTTTTCATGTGCCTGTAGGCCGTGTGCCCCTCTTCTTCAGAGAAGTTTCTCTTCAAGTCCCTTGCCCACCCTGAGATGGGATCACATGTTCTTTTCCTGATAATATGTTTGAGTTCTCTGTGGATTCTGGTTATTATCCTTTGTCAGAGACATAACCTGCAAATATTTTCTCCCATTCTGAGGGCTGTCTGCTTGCTTTACTTACAGTGTTCTTGGCTGTGCAGAAGCTTTTTAGTCTGACTAGGTCCTAGTAGTGTATTTTTGATGCTGCTTCAATTGCCCAGGGGATTCATATTCTTATAAAATATTTGCCCGGGCCTATGTCTTCAACAGTTTTCCCTATACTTTCTTCTAGTATTTTTATAGTTTCATGTCTTAAGTTTGAATCTTTAATCCAGGGACAGTCTATCTTAGTTAATGGTGAAAGGTGTGGGTCCAGTTTCAGTCTTCTGTGGTTTGCCAGCCAGTTCACCCAGCACCATTTGTTAAATAGGGAATCTTTTCCCCACTGAATGTTTTTAATTGGCTTGTCGAAGATCAAATAACAGTAAATATCTGGGTTCATCTCTTGGTTCTGTATTCTGATCTATACATGTACCTCTCTGTTTTTGTGTCAGTACCATGCTGTTTTGGTCACTATCGATTTATAGTATAGTCTGAGATCTGGTAGTGTGATTCTTCCTGCTTTGTTTTTATTTCTGATTAATGTCTTGGCTACTCAAGTTTTTTTTATGATTCCATATAAAACAAAGTATTTTTTTTTTGAGATCTTTAAAGTATGACAATGGAGCTTTAATAGAGATTGCATAAAAATTGTATATTGCTTTGGGTAGTATTGACATTTTAATGTTGTTTCTTCCCAGCCATGGGCATGGTATGCTTTTCAATTTGTTAACATCTTCAACTATTTTTTTTCTTAGAGTTTCTTAGTTCTCTTTATAGAGATCATTCATGTCCTTTGTTAAGTAAACTCCCAAATATTTCATCTTCTTTGGCACTACTGTGAATGGAATAGAGTCCTTGACTATTTTTTCAGCTTGGCTATTGTTGGTATATATAAAGGCTACAGATTAATGAGTGTTGATTTTGTAACCTGAGACACTGCTATATTCCTTGATCACTTCTAAGAGTTTTGTACTAGAATCTTTTGTCTTTTCCAGATATACAATCATATCATCTGCAAAAAGTGAAAGTTAGATCTCTTCTGACCCTATAAAGATACCCTTGATTGGCTTTTGTTCCCTAATTGCAGTGGCTAAAACTTCCATTACAATGTTAAAGAGCAGAGGAGACAATGGGCAACCTTACCTGGTTCCTGATCTGAAATGATCTAAATGATTTCCATTTAACTCCATTCAATATGGTATTGACTATGGGTTTGCTGCAGATGGCCTCTATCAGTTTAAGAAATGTCCCTTCTATACCAGCTTTCTTAAGTGTTCTGATTATGAAGGGATGCTAGATATTACCAAAAGGTTTTTCTACCTCAATTGAGAGAATCTTATGGTCTTTGTTTTTTAATTTGTTTATGTGCTGAATTATATTTATAGATTTACATATATTGAACCAGCGTTGAGACCCTGGGATAAAACCCACTTGATCATGGTGTATAATTTGTTTGATTTTTTGCTGAATTCTGTTTGTTAGAATCTTGTTGAATATTTTTGCATCAATATTCATTAGTAATATTGATCTATAGTTTTCCTTTCATGTTAGGTCTTTTCCTGGTTTGGGGATCAAGGTGATGTTTGCTTCATAGAATGTGTTGGGTAGTATTCCTTCTTTTTCTATATTTTGGAAAAGATTGAGTAATATAGGTACCAGTTTCTCTTTATAGGTTTGGTACAATTCTGACATGAAGCCATCTGGTCCTGGGCTTTTCTTTTTAGGGAGATTTTGTGTAGTTGATGCTATTTCAGAACTTGCTATAGGCCTGTTCAACATTTCCACTTCCTTTTGGCTAAGTCTTGGAAGGTGGTGTGTTTCCAAGTGCTGGTAACTTTCCTTTAGATTTTCATATTTCTGAAAATAAAGTTTCTTGTAATATTCATTAAGGAGTTTTTGAATTTCTGAGTGGTCTGTTGTTATTTCATCTTTACCATTTCTGATTGAGGAAATTAGCGTTTTACTCTTTTTTTTCTTAAGTAGGTTAGCCAAAGTTTTAGTTATTTTTTTGACCATTTCGAAAAACCAACTTTTTGATTTATTGATCTGTTGTATAATTGTTTTGTTTGTACAGTTTCATGTAAATCTTCTCTAATTTTGGTGATTTCTTTTCTTCTGCTGAGTTTGAGATTGAAATGTTCTTCCTTTTCCAGTTGTTTAAGATGTTCTATTAAGTTGTTAATTTCCTCTGTTTCTGGTCTCTTGAGGAAGGCTTGCAGTGCTAGGACTGCCTTTGCAGTATCCCAGAAGTTCTGATAATTTGTGCCTTCATTGTTGTTTTATTCCAAAAATTTGGTAATTTTCTTCTTCTTTTTTTTAACTTTCCAAAGAATCTTTATTGTAATAATTTTCTAGACAATTTTCTAAGGTTTACAGCACGTCCTAGATAATAGTATTATTATGAAACAAATACATGTCATTCTTTTATACAGATAATTCTATTAACTGCTGTTTTTATATTACTACCCTAGCTAATTTACAGTTAATAAGGTTGATTATCAAAAGTAATTTCTAAATCAGATTAAGTGATCAATTCATTTTAACAGTTGTTTAAAACTGTTATTGTATTTAATTCACATATAGCTAAGTCACAAGAAATTTAAATTACAGGAGAGTTACATCACAAGAAAGTCATCCATGTATTGAGAACTAATACATTGCACAAGATTCTGGTCTTGGGTAAAACTACTCAGTTCTAAACTGGCATCAGGAATGGACAGCAAGATAGCAGTTATTCTCAGTGTAACAAGGACCAAGTTAGATATAATGTTAAAACCAGGTACTGTGATTCCCTCACCTGATTTTTGATTCTTCTAAAGGTGCTTCCTTGCATGAATAGTAGTAGTCAAATACAGTGTTTATGCAGAAGGATGATGGCTAGGGAAATTTCCTTTTGACCAACCTATTCCACCCAGGAAGGGTCCAGTAAGGGTCATGTTGGAGATCAGCACAGGGTAAGGTTGGAGGTAGCCAGCAAAGGCATACTTGGGAGGTGGCCCCTAAACATCTGAGCTGCTAAGTATGCCATAGGATTAGGAGCTGTCCAAGCAAAGGCTAGTTGTAATAGAAGGACACATACACTGCCACAAAACAGATATCCCACCACCCATGGGTCAAACTTCAATTTTTCACCCTGACCCATGCGTGAATTTACTTTAAGTTGCTCAGTACTTTACATTTAGGCTTAGATTAAAAGAAGGATAAGTTTATAATTTAATCCTTAGTCTACATAAATACCAAAATTACTTTCATCTCTTCTCAGCCTTTAGACTAAGATCAAGTATAGTCTTATCAGTTTAAATTTGTTCCAACAATTATTAGTTTTAAGTGATAGATATGAAATACATATATTTGAAGCATAGGAATGTATCTTTCACATATTTTGGATCATAAATTAGTTATAATAAACCTGTAACTAATTTGACTTAAACATAGAGTTACTTGCACATGTAACTATCTAACAGAGATAAACTATACATATATACATATATTTTTTTCTTTTTAATTGTTGGGGAGTCATTGAAGGTACAAGAAACCAGGTTACACTGATTGCATTTGTTAGGTAAAGTCCCTCTTACAATCATGTTTTGCCCCATAAAGGTGTGGCACACACCAAGACCCAACCCCCCTCGTTCCTTCCCTCTCTCCACTGGTAATTTCCTTCTTAATCTCATCTATGACCATCTATCATTCAGCTTAAGCTTCCATGTTTTTGTATGAGGATGCAGATTCCTGTTGTTACTGAGTTCAACTTTTATTCCATGATGGTCCCAGAATATGCAAAGAATAATTTCTATTCTTTTAAATTTGCTGAGTTTAGACTTGTAACCTAAGATGTGATCTATTTTGGAGTATTTTCTGTGGGCTGATGAGAAAAATGTGTATTCAGTTTTGTTAGGATGAAATGTTCTAGAGATGTCTGTTAAATCCAAATGTTGAATGGTTAAGTTTAAATCTAAAATTTATTTGCTTTGCTTCTTATTGGAGGATCTATCCAACACTGCCAAAGGCATGTTAAAATCTCCAACTACTATCTAGCTGGAAGAAATCAAGTTGCTCATGTCTGTTAAGAGTTTTTCTTATAAATTGACGTGAATTCTGGTTGGGTGCATAAATATTAATAATTGAAATATCATCATATTGAGTATTACCCTTAACAAATATAAAGTGCCCATCATTATCCTTCCTTACTTTTTTTGGTTTAAAGACTATTATGTCTGTGAATAAGATTGTAACACCTGCTTTTTTCTGCTTTCAATTTACCTGGAATGTAGATAACCATCCCTTCACCCTGAGTCTATATTTATCTTTTAAGGTAAGGTGAGATTCTTGTATTCAACAGATATCTGGCCTGAGTTTTTGTATCCAGTTAGCCAACCTGTGCCTCTTTAGAGGACAATTTAAACCATTCACATTAATTGAGAATATTAATAAACCTGGTAGAATTTTGGGTATAGAGTTTTTTGAAAGTCCAGTGGACATTTTTAATCTTTCACCACTGTGGAAATTGGAATTCGATCAAAGTTTCTGAGTGAGTTTACTTTTGTGATGGAGGATTGCACTGGTCATTATGGAGGATAGGTCTGAGAATATCCTGCAGCGCTGGTTTAGTTATGGCAAATTTCTTCAGCATGTGAATGTCATTAAAGTATTTAATTTCTCCATCATAAATGAAACTCAGTTTAGCTGGATACAGGATCCCTGGTTGAAAGTTATTTTGTTTTAGGAGATTAAAAGTCGATTACCACCCTCTTCTAGCTTGAAAGGTTTCAGCAGAGAGACCTGCAGTCATTCTGATCTTCTTCTTGTAGGTTATGGTTTTCTTACGTCTGGCTGCTTGCAGAATTTTCTTCTTCATATTTACTTTAGTGAAGTTAATTATGATGTACCTGGAGGTTGTCCAATAGGGTTCTGAAACTGTCTGCTATCTGAATTTCAGAATCTCTTGGCCTCTCTGGAAAGTTCTCCTTCATAGTCTCATGAAAAAGGGCCTCTGTGCTTTGCGAAACAACTTCATCACCTTCAGGAATTCCTATCAGGTGAATATTAGTTTTCTTCAAATTATTCCAAAGCTCTCTGAGAGTATGATTCATTTTTGCTCTCCATTTCTCTTCCTCTTTGAGAGTTTGAGAGCACTCAAAAGACTTGTCTTCAATGTCAGAAATCCTTTCTTCTGCTTGCTCCATTCTGTTACTGAGGGATTCTACTATATTTCTCAGATCTTTGAGGGCTGCAAATTCTTGTCTCAATGTGTCAAAATCTTTGCTGATTTTGTCTTTGAATTCATTGAATTCTTGAGATGACTTTTGAATTGCTCCTTGAATTTCTAATTCCAACTTTACTTTCCATTCTATTAATTTTATTTGCAATCCAAACTCTGAATTCAATTTCTGACATCTCAGCCATTTGTCTATGAATGGGATCTTCAGTTGTATCTGCCATATCATTCCTTGGGAGAGTTGATCTACTCTATTTATTCATGTTACCAGAGTTTTCCCACTGATTCCACCCCATGATTATTTCACAGTTTGACTAGATGAGCAGATGAAGGTGAACTGGGGTTGGGTGCTCCTGGAGTAATGATTAACCAGCCCTTTACCCAAGAGCTGTGACTGGTGTCTGTACCTTTTCCCCTAGAGCTTTGTAAAGGACCCTTACAGTGCTATGGCCTGAGACACTGGGGACTTACTTGGTGTCATGGGGCTAAGTAGCTCTGTTTTGATTTCAGCTGGTCTCTGTCCTACCCTATTGAATTAGTTACTCTGGGTTGAATTCTCAGCTGTGGAGAAATACCAGCAATTAAGTCAGCTCACCTCCTCCCATGGGCAACAACTGGAAAAGGAAAATCAAAACTTCCCACAACCACACTCCCAGGGTACCACTTTGGATAGTCCTCAGGTGATTGGTCCAGTCTGAATGATCCTAATCAATTGTCCCAGACAGCACCTGGTCTCAAGTGAGGGAGTTCAAAAGGTCTCTGGCAACTAGATAGCAGGAGTCTGCTGGCAGCTGGAGCATAACTCGTTCTGGTGCTCCGTGGAGTGAGAAAGACACCCCCAGCAAATGAATTAGTCTGGGAAGGTTGATGCTTCCTTTCCCACCTTACACCTGTATCACACCCAGTCACTGGTAACCCCACAGGGCTATGATCCAGTTCCCTCCAATGAGCAGATGCTCCAGGGGTTTGAGCCTGCCTGAGTCACAGAGAGATCTTATGTCTCTTCAACCAGGCCTCTGCACTCTGCCACCATCCAGCAGGGAAAGCAGAGGCCTGACAACCTTAGGTGGTTAATGGAAGCTGGGGTGGTTCACTCGGTTCCAGCCCCACCCCTGACTGATGTTGCTGACACTTATATTTGCGCAGAATTTATGATTCTGTCCTGGCTATATTCCCCCATGGACAAGGTGCTGTTTGAGTTCACAGAAACTGTGACTCAGCTCTGGTCTGTGTTGCTGCCCAGAGCTGGTGTTCAGAGTTGCCACAAGAAATGTAATATGAATAGAAACACAAAAGATATATAGTTTTCAAATTTAGAGTTTGCTTATTCCCAGAAGCAATTAAGACCTCATTAGATAATGCACTAGATAATAAAATGCACCATGAACAAAAGCAATTCAGGTTTTATCATGACATTCTCTTTTTTTAGCTCATAAAATAGGAATAGCATAAGAATGCAATTGGTTTTAACTACCTTTAGATAATTACATTTTGCCACATTAAAGGATGAATAATCCACCTACTTTCTTCATAAAATTATGGGAGCTGCATTTCATTTTAAGTACCTTTAGCTGAAGAAGTATTTAGGCAAGTTTGTTTTATCAATGATTATTACATGTGTTCTATCTTCAGTGTGTCACTTATAATATCCAAATAAGCCTTACACCATCTGTAGTTAGTATGTGCATAAATTTTTACATAAAGATAACATTGCTGTTATCTTCAGAAGAGAAGAAATCCTATTTCCTCATAAAAATGATGTGCTGGGTTAAAACTTAACCTACCATTCTATTGATAAAGTCTATTTAGGGGACAGTGAGCTAAGTTTGGTGTAAGAATAACCTCTTGGAACTTCAAGGGGTTAAGCATGAACCAGAAGAAGATAGAGGACCCATTCCTGGCTGGTGCATCTGTCCGTGACATCACCCAAACCTCCAGGTCTAGGCAGTAGCCTCACTGCCTCTTCCTCACTACCACTCCCTTCACTGCTACCACAAACACACATTTATGGTGACACCTGAAAGCTGATTTTAAAGAAAATTGACTTCTGTAACCAATCATTTTTTAATGTAAGCGTTATTACAAATGAAGGAAAATATAACAGCAACAGCTTGGGATTTGGAGGCAAACAGCCTGGGTTTAAATCTAGACTATTAACTTTCTAGCCCTAGGGTCTTATGTAAACTATAAAATTTCTCTAGACTCTTATTTCCCACCTGGAAAATGGGGTGAAAGAGTACACCCAATGTCATAAAAGCCCTGGTATTTAAAGTAATTAGTGGGAAAGTTTCTGACACGTACCAGGTTCTTGAATAACACTAATTGTGGCTGAATTTGAGGTTAAGTAACAAAATCACCATTGAGTATCTAATAAAAGAATCCATATCACCTAGCTATAAAGCCAGGGTCATTTCACTAAAGCTATTGCCATAAATATAGTTTCGTATTAAGCAGTTCCAATAAATGCTGATTTAAGTCTTACCATTCTTAGGACTTTGGTTTTCTAAAATCCCTATTGATGCTTTCCAATAATAAATCATGATAAAGAAAACCTGAAATAGTAAAAATAACTAATATCATCTCTAAATCCATTTTAAAGTGTCTTCATATTTAACCTAGTATAATTATTTCTTTTTGATATCAGTGTTGTAATGTGACGTATAAGGTCTAATTAAATCAAAGATCAAAGAAATAAAGTATTACCCCAGGAATTTCACTGTACTATCTTTATTCTCTTTCTTCCACCATTTCAAATGGAGTATCTTTTTAAAATTAAAGGTTGTAGCAACAAGTATAGAATTGTACAAAGTAGATAATGGTAATCTACATAATATCACTATGCCGAATTCCTAATTCAAATAATTAAGATTTGAAATATCATTCTATTCATCTTACCAGTGGTAAAGGAATTCCATGTAATACTTATTGTTTTCTTAAGACATTGTAAATACATTTATCACTAAAAACCAAAGACTTAAGTATCAAGGCTAGAACTAAACCAGGCCCAGATATAGAACCAGACAATTCAACACTGCTGTGTAAGCAGAAACCCCAGAGTTGCCAGAGAAGCCAGATAGCCATCATGCTCCATGGACATTCCTTTTACCTTTTGTAAGAGAGATTTTTCCCAGGAAAATTTTAAATGTTGTTAAGCCTATAAGAAAATATGATAGCTAAGACTTTCTTCATTTTCTTCATGCATTACTGTTCTGCCAGTCCCCCAAAAGGGAAACCTTGATATCATTGTTGACTTTTTCATTACCTCCATTCCTTCTATAGTAACTCTCAACTGTATTACTAAAAAATTACTATACTTTATTCCCTTTTCCAAAATCATTCAATGTTACATAGTTGCCGAATTCACTTCTTTTCATTTCCTCTTCCTCTTCATCAAAATAAGAAATAATATGCATTTAGTGATTATAATATGCAAGGCATTGTCCCAAATATTTCATATATATTATCTCATTTGATCTTCTAAACATCCAATAAGTAAGATAGCATTATTCTCCTCACTTTATAAAAACAATTAGATTCCTGGAAAAGTCAAGCAATTTGTCCAAAGTTTTAGACTAATGGATTGTAGAAGTGGACCAGATATCCAGCCAGGAATCTTAACCCCTATGTCCAGGTAGTTATTCTTTGGTTCCAGCATAGACAATGACCACATTTCTACATCTCTCAGTAATTAAAAAGATGAACTGTCCTCTCTAACTCACCTCTTCTCAGTGTTCTTTACAACTTGTCAGTATCTACGAAGACTAACATCAATTTCTAGTCCTCTATGATGATTCATAGACTATCTACCCTAAAGGATGTATCTCCTATAGCTACTGACCACTTACTCCTGTTTTAGTAAGTTAATTCTGAAAGGGCTTAGCATCATACATCACAGTGGTTAGGACGTCATGTTAAACAAGCTGGATTCAAATGGGAGTTATGTCACTTCATAACTATGTAACCCTAAAAAATTATACAAATGTCACCCTTTGCATATATGTAAAAAGTAAATGGTTATAATGTTCTTCTCACAAACTTTGTTGAGATAAATGAGATACTATAAAGAAACTGCTGTTAATGATTAGTTGACGTTCAGTTAACACTCAATAATGATAACAACTATCATTCTCTTCTAATCATGTGCTTCATTAAAATGTAGCAATTTAGATATTAACAGTTTATTCTGATTTCTAGGTCAAAATAAAATTTATCTTTAAAGAAAAATAAATTATGTTTTTAATTCTGTAGGTGCGTATTTAAAAAGCAATAGCCCCTATATCACTGCTGAGAATGATAAGCCCTGAACACGTAGATGAATTGAATACTGAAGGCAGGTACACAGAAGAAAGATATTAAATAAGCGGGAAGAATTCCATGCAGAATCTTTCATTAACTTATAAAAAATTAGTAAAATTAGCTCTTTGAGAATCACCCACTTTAATCAAGGCATAGAATGAATGGCTCTGAACACTCAACCCACCAGTTAGAAAATGATGAGGAAAAGATTGCAGCTAGAAGACACAAAAGAGAATTAGATCGCATTGTGCATGGATTAAACGGTGACCACAAAAAATGTAAAATACATTTTATCAAGTATGACTCTCAATGGGTAAGTAGGTTCTGAGGGGGAAATGTTACCATTAGGAATGTTAACTTCACTGGGCTTCCGTTGGGAAAGTGGCCCATTCTGGCAGTTAGATAACAAATCATCTTCAACAGGACTATTGGTGCCATGGTCAAGGGAGAGCCCAGTGGGCAAAGATAATTTTAAAAAGGAAGTGAACTTTTAGTATTCTTAGTGAATAAAGGTGTTTATTGAATAAGACAGAAAACATAACCTGTATTGTCAGACAAGGGGCCAATTGTCATAAACGATAATAATCCCTAGAAGGCTATATGAAGATAATCCTTGAAATCCCACTACTAACCCTTGTAAAATACAACCTTTTAAGAGGCTAAATTTCTAATATTTTATTGATTCCTTTAAAAAAATTAAAGCTCTAAATATCTTCAGAAAAATTCCAAGGAATTTTCACTAACTTTCACAGAAAAATCTTGGCAATAGTTAACATTTTTGTATAGCACAAGCATATTTTTTTTCAAAAGAAATAGTCTGAAAAACATATTTGGTTTATCATCAGATTCCAGACTTTATGGTTTTATAAAATTACAAAGTCATATAAAAATTTAAGAAATATTTCTTATAATTTCACTTGAGGAAATGACTAAAAGATGATGCTCTCAGAAACCCACAAGAGGTTTTTTTCTTCTTCTTAAAAAAAGGATAAAAGGCTCGGTGCTCATAGCACAGTGGTTACGGCGCCAGCCACATACACCAAAGGTGGCAGGTTTGAACCCAGCCTGGGCCAGCTAAACAACAATGACAACTGCCACAAAAAAGTAGCCAGGCATTATGGTGGGCACCTGTAGTCCCAGTTACTTGGGAGACTGAGGCAAGAGAATAGCTTAAGCCCAAGAGTTGGACGTTGCTGTGAGCTGTGACTCTACAGCACTCTACCCAGGGTGACATAGTGAGACTCTGTCTCAAAAAAAAAAAGAATAAGAAATGGAAAAAGTTTTCACAAAAATCTGACAAATATATTAATATACTTCAATCTTTCACCAGCTTGAGGTTTGATAAAGATGGTAAAGATGATAAAAATCTTTTGATAAAGATGTCAGGGCAAACTTTGGTAGTACCATAGTGTGACTTGGAAAAGAGGATACATCCCAGCCTTGATGTGTCCCAGTTCTGTGCCTTGGCTGACATATTAAAGAGTGGATAGGGGAGGGAAGGTAGAGTGTAAAGGTTAAAGGGCATGGGCTCCAAAGTCAAGGTCTGTACTCTAAACTTGATTCCATTAGTTTGTAGCTCTGCACATTTAAGCAAGTTATATTTTTAGAATATGAGTATCTGTCCCACAAGTTTTTGTTGAAAGGATTGAATCAGTTAATTTTCGTAATGTTCCCAGAATAGTGACTGGCACAGAGTAAGTGCCAGATAACTGTGTGTTAAACAGTAAAATTAGAACAAAGGGAAGAGAAGGAAGTTGGAAAGGTGAGAAAGTGACCGAAAGACCCTGGCTGTAGGTGTTAGCACAGAGCGAGTGATGTTTGGCACCTGTGCCCACTGAAGAAATGAGACAAAAGAAACAAAATCAGCAGGGAACTTGTAGACCTTGTTATCTCCCCAACCCAATTCACTTCCGTCCCTCTGCACATCCTACCCAAAACTAATATCAGTATGCTTTCAGATTAATTGCTACACTTGTAAAATGATCATATTTAAAAACCATCACCAATTAAAGAGCAAAAAAAACTTGTAGAGCTATCTTCAGGGGAATGAAAACATTAAAATATATTTGCCCATCAGTTAAGTGGACTCACAGGCAAAGATTCCCGTAGATTATTGAAAATGTTCTTGGGCCAATACACCATGAATTTCTTTCAAAGCATTTAACAACATGGATCAGAGTGATGACTGTTAGTATTAATCGCAATAACTACAACTAGAGCCCATACAAAGACACCTAAGGGCTTTTCTTTCTGTCTCTGCAAATGTATGAACCTCAGGCAGAGACTTAGTCATTTATGATTGGGGCTGTGCAAAAGTAAATAATGGAAAAATAGGTGGTTTGCCGGCCTCCATCAAGATGTGGAGGAAGATATAATATAAACAACACAATTAGAGAGAAGCCAGATGCTTAAGAGGGCTGACAGAATAAATAACTCTCTGATAAATAATCCCCACTGAAAGTCATTTTAAAACAGAGGCTTATTAAGCAAAAAAAGTAGTTCTGTTTTTAATTAGACAATTGTTTAAATCGACTAACTGAAATATCAGAATTCGAAACGCATATCTCTCATAATAACTGTTCTTGTTTCCTTCTTAACAGTTTCTCATCTCTCAGCTCATTCAATGAAGACTTGAGTCCACTGTGTGTTCCATACCCGAAGCTGTATTATGCTCATTTCTAGGCTGCGATTCCCTCCTAAGTTTATGGAGATAAATGTAGTCTAGGAGGGGGAAGCATGCCCTCAGCTCAGAGGAGTCCTGGCTGGAGAGCCAGGCTCTAGGGGCCTAGAAACCAGCCTGCTGATACTTCCCCACAGCTGCCAGGATTCAACTAACTAGATTTGATTCTTTACTTTTCATGCAAAGGTGTCTGGAATACTCACTTCAAAATAAGAAAATTTTCTCCAAATATTAATACCCAGCTCCATGTCTCAAAGCAAAGTGGAACACATAGCTTTTGCTCTTACCAAGTCATCATCTAATAGGAGAGAGAATATTTTCCAAAACTTAAATATCTTCAAAATGCTCACACTCATGTGAGAGAAAGATACAGCAGCCCATTTTATGTATGCTTAGCACTGGAATATTTTTATTTCAGTAATAAAAATGGACTCACATTTCTTTATGGTAATCTACAGAAAATATTTTATCTAACTTGAGCATGTATTTGTTTTAATATTAATAAAAACACTATTTGCATGGTAAATATTTACTTTGTACTAAGTGTTATTATTATGCATTTGATGTCTATATAAAATTGTACAAAAAATTGGGGAGGAGATAATGAAGCTCTTAGGTATCTTTGTCTCCTTCCCAGCAGCTCCATACATCTACTCTTTTAATGCTTCTTGTCATCAAGCATTATTTATCACGAATTCCTAAATTTATACTTGAGGCTGATAAATACTTACTATTATATCTCCTTCCCTTGTTCGGACTTGTTTCTATCTATTCCCTTTATTTATCTGTTTTATACCTTAATCAATTCATCTCATCAAAGACCATGTTAATATGAAATCCAACAGGAGAAACATCAGTATTTTAAATGCCTTTTGAGAATTACATGTGTCAGGTGCAGTGGCTCATGCCTATAATCTTAGCACTTTGGAAGGCCAAAGCAAGGAGATTCCTTGAGTTCAGGAATTTGAGACCAGCCTGAGCAAGACTGAGACCCTTTCAAGGCAGGCACGTGTGCTCTCAGCTACTCAGGAGGCTGAGAAAACGGGATCGCTTGAGCTCAAGACTTTGAGGTTGCTGTGAGCTATGATGACACCATAACACTCTACCCTAAGTGACAGAGTGAGACTCTGTCTCAAAAAAAAAACAAAAAAACAAAAAAAAACAAGAGTGATTGTGTGCATTTCTGATAACTGGTACATTGACTTCAATGAATCACCTTCGATACCCCCACAATTAATCCATGAAAGTATAAGACTGATTACATTTGTTTTACTTGGTCTGCAACTTTTCACTATTGAGTTACATTTTTAAAAATCTTACCTCTCCAGCAACATTCCCAGATTTTCCTCTGTGAGGATTTTCATATGCCTGCATTTGTTGCTTTGTGAGTCGTACTAACTTTTCAGCTAGTTCCCTCCAGCCTTTCCCAAGTTTGACAGCTGAAGTCAGAATAGCAGCCTCCTGGGTGAGATGTGCTACTAACCCTTGGCAATCCATCTTTAGCAGAGCCTGCAGCAAAGATTATGTGTCATAATTAAAAGCAACTAATTTGAGCTTTCTTCTATATTAGATTTTTCATGACATATTCTAGGAATGGAAGTCTTTTTTTAAACACACATAACACTTATAACTGAGTTTTCTAAAACTCAAAAACTTGTTTCACTTTTAAGTAAATTCATCATGGAAACTATAGTGGATATTACTTAACCAGAATCAGGAGACAATGGCGATGTCAGTGACAAATTATAGGAAGTTAGGTAAGTTACTCAACTAATATGCTTTTTATTAGTAATATCTTGGATTGTAATAGCAGGAAGTTAATCTAGACACTTCCAAAGGTACTCTGACATACCAACAGTCCATAATTGATCAAACTGGGGTTGACTATTTCTCACAAAAAATAATGCCTTGCTTTACTAGAGGATGAACTATGGGATTTCTCTACAGTGATCACACTGATGATGGCAAATATTACCAAAAGATGTTGTTTTTCACCAAAAGATGACTTAAAATGCCCCAGAATCAAGCCTGTTGAATAAAATTTAGACTCTACTTCAAATTGACGCTATTGATGTTTATACATTTAAAAAATACATAAATTAGAAAAAACTCACTAACCACTAATATATTTGTGTTAAAGTAAACCACCAGGTATTAAAGGCAAAACAGTCTTCTACAACGCAAAATAAGAAACCATCATACTATTTTTTCTTCCCTTATTAGGTATTTGAGCTTTGTTACTCATCATCATGTTTCAAACAAGTCTACAAGTCTCTGTTTTGCTTTGAGTACATTTATAACTAGGTAACTTATTTGTAACTTTTCTCTGTTCAAAGATGCAAATAGAATAGTCCTTCTTTCTGATTCTTTTTCTTTTTCTGTGCAGGAGGCCTGACAGTACCGATCCTAACAAACCCTATATATGCATGTCTGCTATGCCTTTTCCTATACATTTACATTGATTATAAAGTTAAACTTAAAAATTACACAGTAAGAAATTAATAATAACTAATAATTCAATAGAATAGTTATAACTGTGATAAGTTATATGAATGTGGTCTCTCTTTCAAAAGAGACACTGGGGTAACTGAAACCACAGAAAGTGAAAGATTGGATAAGACCACTGTAAACATGCTTGGCAGCCCCTCTCATTTAATGGCACTGAGAAACTTTATCTATGAATAGGCAAAAATAAATGATAATGAATGGCCAAGGGAGGCAACTATTAAAGCCCATGGTATTCACCCCTGTGGAAGTATACAATTAAAAGGACTAGCCATGGTTTTTATACAAACATTATACTGAGCCATACTTTCAGACTGAGGAGTGACGGCTTCACTGAGAAATAATACTGAGCCAGCAGGCCCCCGAAGGTACTTTCAGGGAACTGTGAGGTGGGTATACCAGTTTTTTGTTTTAGGGGAAAAATATTCATATTCACTCTGAGTCACAAAAGCTTAGTTTAAAATTAAGCTTCATAAACTATAGGACTTTAAATGAATCACATAATATCTGTACTTAATGATTTTTAAAGTGGATATGGTAGCAATTCCACCCCCTCTAATCCTTCATAATCATTATGAAAATTGAATCTGATGCTGAAGTGCTTTAGAAAATGTCAAGTGTCAAGTATATGAGGACAGGCAGTCTCAAGATCTAGAGACGATTAAAGAGGTTAGACCCCACAATCTTGCCAGCTTTCTTGGCTCTCTTCTTGCCATTCCAAGTAAATATATAATCCAAGAAAAATGTACACTGACTATGCAGATAAAATTTCAAGTGACAACTCTATACCCTAGGCTCTGCTGCTTTGCCCCTTCATACAGAAATCCTGAAGCCTCCACTGAGTCATAGCATGAGCTGTGGGACTCCTTTGGGAACTCCTCCCTTCATTATCGGGCTTTCTGACACATTATCTAGTTAACCAGCTACTCAAGCCACTCTATTATTATCATACCCCCCTAAATTGCAGGGACGATCAGGCTTACATTTTCAGACCATTTGGATGATGTAACATTTTTAAGCCACTGAGAAAAATCTCACTCTTTTCCATCTTGAATCTTTGCAGGTGCGTACTGAACATGAGCTATGAGAGGCAATTAACTATTCTAAAATGCATGTGCAGCCTCCACCACGTAGAGCCATTTCCATTGAGATGAACTCTCTGCTGTAAACATTCAGTCTCCACAACTCTGATGGCCCACATATGTGGGAAATGCAGCACGCTGTTACTGGGCTCCACTGCCCAGTTGCACGCTGCCTAGCAACTGGGCAGTAAATCTTTTAAATTGTAACCTCTGTCAGTATTGTTGTAGAATCATCAAAAAATCACAACAATAATGGAGAGAAAATGTTTCATATATACTTTTCTCTTTAGTATATAAATTATTGTTAATGTCACAAATTAAATTTCTCCTCCAAATGTTTTCTCCTCCTTTTACAGCTTGATTAGAATTTTGTGTAATGCATGAACCTGCATGTCTAACCTCACTCATCTCCTATAGAGCACTATCCTTTCACAGTTATAAGGCTCTGTGAAATACACACATAAACATATGTACAATACACAATCATTTTTACACACATATTTTGTTTCAAGAAGACATAGCAGTTTTAAGTATAATTTTGGAAAAGTGTTTTCAAATATCACCTCTGACAAAAACTAATGGTAGAACCTTCAGCAAGTAGCCTAACTCCTAAGACTTGGCTGTAAGATGAAGATGCTACCTCTCCTTACCTAATAGAGTTGTTATATGGCTAAATGAGAGAATGTACACCAGGTATTCAGCACTACAGGAATATTAGGTACCATTATTATTGATACATTCACATTTAAACCATTTTTAGAAATATGCTCTTCATTTTTAAAATTTTTACTTTAACAACAAAACGGTTCTTTATAACTCTCTACAGAGTCTGGGATGAATGCTATGATGAAAAAGATAACTTTGAGAGTCCTATTAAAAGATGAGGATTAAGAAGAAAATTAACAGTATCTTTATTTGTGATGTAATAAATACACATAACATGCAGGAAAATATTTAATTGCTAAAGTAAAGAATATTTATGATATGTTCTTTAAAATACTGAAAAATGGACCTCCAACCATGGCCAACTTAGTTTGGTTTCAATTTGCTTGTGTTTACTTTCATGTTATGGAGCTTCTTTGAGACCCTAAGGGCTGTCTAAATATTTGAGAGGGGAAGAGAAGCCATCTCTTAACTGTTGAGCCCAGTACAAACAGAACCTTTAATGTTCCTTGGAGAGATGATCTTTGGGAGCCTATTTCCTGTAAAAATTACAATTGAATCTCAATTTTTAAAACCTATTACATGATCATATAGGAAAATCTCTACATTTGCTGAAAAGTAGCTTCAATATATTTGAGATCGTTAATTTTAAAAAATTTCTTCTTTCATATCTTTGGTTATAAATATTGTTCTTAAAGTTCTCTGTAGTAAATACATTACTATGATTAAGCAGTACTCACCACAGTAAGTTCATAAAGAAAGTTCCTTGTATTTTTATCTGCGTGGCAATCTTCCTTTAACTTCTTTACAACATAAGAAACTTTTTCTGAGTCTTTGTCTGCTTGGGTTGGAACCAAATTGTCCAATGCCAGATGTGAGTAACCGAGGACATCAGCTAAAACATTCCAGTCATAAACTTTTTCTGACACTAAGGTCAGTACAACTGAGTAGATATAAGTTAGTTTTTTTAAAGGTAGAGCAATTTGTTCAAGAAGATTTCTGGTTATAAAGATTTCTGATACAGACATTACTTGCTCCTTTGAAATCACCTTGACGTTTTTGCAATGCACAAGTCCAATCTTACCTCTGAGGACTCCCACATACCATTCTTTTACTTTGGACTGACCAATGGCTTTTACCTTACCTTCTCCAAGAAGTCCTATTGTATCCCCTTTGAAATATTCAAGTAAGTAGTCAATCTTGCTTTTTCTCAGTACTGTTTTCAGGGTTATCCCATACTTGGTGAAGTTCATTATTTTATCTTGAAATGTGGGATATTTGACAAGCACTGTTGGTAGTGAAGGAGCAGGCTTGATTTCCTTCTCCTCTTGCAAATAACCTGGCAGATTTGAGAGTCTTTTTAGGTTTGGGGCTGGATCAGGTGTAGTGATGAAGAATTGTGCAACTGCTTCACCATGGGTAGGCTCCACCTGAACACGGAAAACAAACATGTGCATCTCTCGATGGGCAACCAAAGAAAATGAAAAGTGTTGATGAACCACTTTCCCTGCTTCCAGCTGCTTTTGTTGAATTTCTTTCCTTTCTCCTTCTGCCTTTACTTCAAAATCTGGGTCACATGAAGAAACAGAAATACTTAAATCTTGTGGCTTATCTAGTAAAAATGAATGCTTCCCCCAGAGCTGAAATACCACGGGAGATATGTTTTTTCCATCCTTTTTAATATCAGAGATTGTAAGCTTTCCTGGCATGTAACTGTGTCCACACACTGTGAAAATAGCAGTAAAACTAGGATGGCTATATTTGGGTCCATAAACCCCAATTGAGATGGTTTTGTGGATGTAATCCCACACAGTGGCTGCTGGGGACGGAATAGCTTTAGCTTGTGCAGCAACCACCAGATACATCACCTTACTCATGTCCGTTAGTTTGACTTGGATGGTATCTTTATAAATGTAACAGCTGCTTAACACCTTGAAAGGGCCTTCTTTATCCAGGCTATGTAAACACACTATTTCTGTCATGACTTGGCTGAAAGGATCTCTTCTTACTTCAGCCCCAATTTTCATCTCCAGCAAAATGGCTTCCATGGTATTAAGGTTGCCTAACGTGATTTCCAATAGCGGGGTCACAGTGCACAAAAGATTATGGTTAAGCATTTGTGGAGGATCAAGAAAAGCCCTTAGAGAAACCTCTTGGAATTCTCCCACAGTTACATGACCTTGGGGCACATGAATAGTGATGTCTGATTCAGGTAATTGTACTGACCCTCCGTGGTGGTTTAATTTACAAACTACGGTGATCTCTGCAACCTGTGTTTGGGCCCATCCGGGGTTCTGATTAATAGTATTCAAATCCAGACAGGAACGGGCCAGTTGGCGTTGACTTAACCAGGCCATTTTATAAGCCTCTCGGTCATTTTGAAGCCATTCTAAGTCTTGTTCTAGGATCTGGTCAGAGTTATGTATACTCCGAGGAGTATGTGCTGTGTCATCTAAAATGTCCAGAAGTTCTGAAACACTTTTAGATCTTCCAGATTTCCTTAAGGAGGACTGCCTAAATAATTTTCGCACATCAAGTTCATCACCAGAGGAATCAAAAGAGTTTCCATTTTCTACTTCTCTTAAAAAAAGAAAAGGATCTTCCTTCAAGATGGAAATATTATCTCTCTTCCTGTTGTTTCTTAGCTGAGTTATATCATCCAAAAATGGGTTAGAAGCAGATAGTTCATTCCAAAATGGATTTGTAACTCTGTATGCATTATTGCGATGAAAAGCAAAAGTGTCTGGCCAGTTGTGAAGAAAGTCTGGGCCTTGGCATTCTTGTTATTCAAAGAAAAACAAAGCAAGACAAAGATAAGGTAGCATTCTGAGATATAAACCAGATTAATTTTCCTATAGCTTAAAATCTCAGGATTTAATTTTCATTTGTATCTTTTGGATATTTGATCTACTAGCTACTACAAACTTAATGGTAAATTTGGCCACATTTGCAGGGAATGAGGAGACAATTTTTCTACCAAGTTATTTTGACCACATGTAATGCTCTTTTATTTTAAGACATCATGATTTATAAACTAAATAAATAAATGTTTAACACTTTAGATAATATTTTTAAAATATTAAGGTAATTTCCCCTTAGGGAGTATGGGTGGAGGGAGGGCAATTGGTGGGATCACACCTACGGTGCATCTTAGCAGGGTACTGGGGAAACTTATTAAATGTAGAGTATCAATGTCTTTATATAGTGATCAAGAAAAATTATAAAAAAATATATATATCAGATTAGACATTCTAAATGCCTTCTGTGCAGAACATACCAAACCAAATCAGACTGAGCTGTAAGGGATCTTGGACAGCCCCTGACCCATCCACCATGGAACACAGAGAGGATCACCAACTTGCCCAAGGTCACACAGCAAGTGTGCAGCAGTGTCTAAGGCAGCATCGCTGGTCTGCAGACTCCTTGGCCAATTTATCAAGAGTATTTGGCTGAAAACCTTTGAAAGATCTACTTTAAAAAATATATATATTATTAGTCTGGCTCCTGTTCATTTGAGATAGATTTTTCAAAAATCAAACATTTCAACATAATTGCAAATAGCAATTGGCTTGCCTTATCTGGACCTGTCACTGCAGATTTAGCAAATGGGTTGCAAGAGAGGGATAAGAGCCCCAATGGATGAAGGAGAAAATTCTTACTGAAATGTTTTGGGTAACAATGGATGTGTGATTTGTCAGAAACGGGAACAACTTTGTCTGCTCAAGCTCCTTTTTAAAAACTGACAATCTGGGCGGCTCCTGTGGCTCAGCGAGTAGGGCGCCAGCCCCATATACTGAAGGTGGTGGGTTCAAGCCCGGCCTCGGCCGAACTGCAAAACAAAAAAATAGCTGGGCGCTGTGGTGGGCGCCTGTAGTCCCAGCTACTAGGGAGGCTGAGGCAAGAGAATTGCTTAAGCCCAAGAGCTGGTGGTTGCTGTGAGCAGTGTGACACCACGGTACTCTACCCAGGGCGATAAAGTGAGACTCTGTCTCTACAAAAAAAAAAAAAAAACAACTGACAATCCTCTCTTGTTCATAAACTCTTAACTTGATTGCTAAAATTTCTTTTCATTGAATTTTGCTTATAATTGATCTCTCCTTTTGGAGTACTCTTAGGACCCTTCTTTCTATTTTTCCATTACAGAAAAAAAAAATAAAGATTTTAAGATTGAAAACATGTCTTTTGCTAAATGCAACGTGGTATCCTAGGATAAGAGAAAAGGATGTACGCAGAAAAACTGGTGAAATGCGAATAAAGTCTTGAATCTAGTTAACAATAATGCCCCTTTACCAAAAAGTCCCTGACATAGTGCTTTTCAGCCTGGTAGCTTACAAAAAGGGGCTCTCAGTGGAGAAAGAGCAGTTTGCGTCTAGTAGATAAGCTGAGACCCCCTTCTGGATGTCAGTTAAAGGACTTAACAGTCTTAATTTTGTGGAAATGTGTCAACAGTTCTCCAGGTGTCCTTTTAAACTGTCCCTGAAATGATCTACCCAAGGAGCAAACCCAGCCCAGGCCTCAGGGACTAAGTTCCGCCTCCTCCGTTTTAAATTCCACCTAGTGAAGAAAAGTCTGTCTCGTTTTCCCCCTGGAGTTAATGTGAAACACAGCAACATTCATCTTGCCTGTTGCTTCTGAGGAATCCAAAGGGGGCCATCCCAGGCAGTTTATGTGTCTGACAATGGTCCCAGAAGAGAGGCAATTCTGACACAGGAGATCGTTCTGTCTTAGTAGCTACCCCAGTTGCAAAAATGACAGTTGGAGACAAGGGCGCTCAGCTCACACAGGCTCCTGGGCCATAGGCTCCAACCAGTCAAGGACAGTGCTGCTCCTATCAACCTCTCTCTGGCTGGCAAGTATTCATTCTCGGGCTTCAAAAACTATGAGATGGAGAGTTCAGGTTTTACTCTGGAAGCAACAGAGTAAATAAACGAGTTAAGTCCGGTGCTGCTCTGAGTCACAGCTTAACAGCACCTCGATGTTGCTCAGGGAGACGCAGACAGAAGATGTAGAGCCCAGAAAATGGGGCAGGGGTGGGGGTCCTGCTGGTAAACTGCATGACAGCCACCCTGCTGGATCTTTACAGTATGGCTGGGTCTGGGCAGCAAAATGAGTCAAGGTTTTTATTGTCCAGGTCAACTAACAGCCTTTCCAAAGCCTATCAACTGGTGATGATTAAGTTACCCAAGTCTTTTTAAATTGCTACTAAAATTGAATCCATATTTATAAATGACCATTTGAATCAAGTATCTTTAGAGCATAAATTTATCATCTGGGAACTCCGGACCTTTCAGGGCCAAGGTTAATGTACTATTTCTTTATAAATACATCGAATGCTAGACAAAGGGGAAAGATTGATACAGGGGAAGGAGACAGAGAGGAGAATTGTTGCATGGAAACTCACAAAGAGCTCTGCCTGTTGCACCCTGGAATACTATAAACCCTTGGCCTATTTCCAGCAAAGAAGTTTCTGAAAACCACGGGACCTCCCTGACGGGGTGGATGGGGTAGGAAACAAATAAGGGAAGCCAAGATCAGAGATGAGATGGTGTCCCAGGTGCACAGTCAGGGAATCGGCTCAAGACTCACCTGGTCACAGGTCACTGAATAGCCTACAGAAAGTAGACAGGGCCCTCTGCTGACTAGGAGGTTTCCAGTAGCCCTAGCTAGAGTTCAAAACACATGCACCAAGGAAGACCAGGACGCAGGGGCTTGCAGGGGCCAGGTCAGGTCGTAGGCCACCCCAACCCCCTGATAAGCATTGCTCTGCAGAAGCAGAGGGTGTGCTGATGTTCCTTCCCCCCCCCCCAAATTCTTCACTGCACACGCAGGGGTGGGGGTGGGGCTAAGTGGCTGCAAGAGGTCCTTGAATCCACCAGTGGAACCAAACACTATCCATCTCCTACTCCAACTGGTTTTCAATAGCCTTGGGCTGTGAGATTTGCCAGCACACACGCTCCTTTAAACAGCTTGATTAAATTCCTGGAAGCCTGTTGTCATGAGGTATTTTTCACAATTAACAGACACAATAAGTACAAATACTCTCACAGGGGCTTGAGGAGGGTTATTTTTGACATTCAGGCAGAAGCCTCATTTTCAACAAAGTTAGGGACTACTTATCTGGTCCAGTTGCCCCGTTTTCCAAGTGGTGAACAAGAGGGTCTAAGAGGGCAAGTGACTTATTGCAGAATGCAGAGCCTGGTCCACGAAACAGCAGGGTCAGGCCAGAGCTTTGTGGATCACCCAGTCTCCACAGGCCACTAAAGAGCTAACAAAACTTTCTTTCAAAAGGCAAAACCCTACAGGACAACTACCATAGCAGAGGTGGGAGGGTGGAGGGGTGGAACCTACTGATTACTAACCACATTTATAATTTATGCCAAGCAAAGTCTTTATCTCTTTTAATGCTCTTAAGAATCCACAGCCCTTTTCACACTTTTTGATCATACATTGGCTCTGGTATTTGATACTGTCTTCTGCACTAGT
This sequence comes from Arctocebus calabarensis, assembly GCA_963573935.1. Lineage (NCBI taxonomy): Eukaryota > Metazoa > Chordata > Mammalia > Primates > Lorisidae > Arctocebus > Arctocebus calabarensis. Next base: position 32,178 of record CAUYON010007468.1, read on the forward strand.
CTTTAAGTTTCCAGGAGGTGCAAGGTCTACGTCTGTTTCGTGAATCACTATTTTCTCAGTGTTTAGCATCCTCACTCCACAAACTAAATATTCCCATTTTGAAGTCAAGAACAATAAAGCCCAGAAAGGTTAAATGATTTGCCTAGGGACACACAGCATGGAGCCACTGAAGAAGCTCTTCCACTCCACCTGTGCTCTGTCTGGAACTCCTCTCCAAACCACAGGCCTACCTTGACGGCCTCTGCGTGGGTCACTCGGGCTAGAGACTTGTCGTTGACGCGCAGAATCTGGTCCCCGACCCGCAGCCCCTCCTTCTCAGCCAGGGAGCCTGGCTCCACCAGCGACACGTAGATGCCCACGCCGTGCTCCGAGCCCCCACGGATGCTGAAGCCCAAGCCCTCGTGGGCCTTGGCACGCCGCAGGCTAACCAGGCGCACCTCCCCCAGTGCCGCGCCGTCGGGGCCGCCCCAAGAGGGCTGCCTGTAGAGGGTGGTGGCGGGCAGATAGAGGCCCTCCGCGGTGTACTGGTCGAAGAGCAACTGGTCTGAGCGCGGGATGACCAGACGCAGCATGGGCAGCAGGCGCCGCTTGACCGGGCTGTCCAGCAGCACTCGCAGGGTGCGCACGAGGTCGAAGACGTTGCGGCGCGCGTGGTACGCGTTCAGGCAGTGCGTGAACTGCTCCCGCTCCGCCTCGCTCAGCAGCGCTGTCAGCGCCTGGTGCAGCTGGCGCACGTTGGCAGACAGCAGCCGCAGCCCCGCGCCCCCGCCGCTGCCCGCCCCGGCCGCCGAGCCCAGCGAGCCGGTGGAAGACGAGCTCACCGACAGGCCGTCCAGCTGCGCGTTCATCTCCCCGCCGATGCGCAGCCGGACGCGGGGCGCGCGGTGGGGTGCTGGTGCACTCGTGGGCACTGGCGCGACAGCTGGATCCCGGGGAAAGCGGAGATCACGGCTGGAGTCTGGGTTTGGGGGACGCGGAACGCAGCTGAATCCCAGGAGACGCGGAGACGGCGGCTGGAAGACTGGGTGTAGGGGGTACGGGAACAGTGGCTGGATCCCGGGGGGTTGCGGAAACCGCTGCTAGAGTCCTGGGGTTGAGGGGGGCGCAAAACCGGCGGAAGTCACGAAACTGGAATCAGGGGGACGCCGAGACGACAGCGGAGTCTTGGGGCACAAACAGTTGGCTCCTGGAGCCCGGAGGTCAGAGTCTGCAGCTGAAGACTCTGGGGCGCGGAGAGAGCAGCTACATTCTGGAGGGCACAGAGACGACGAGCAGGGGACGCAGCAAAGCTGACCGCCCCGTCATACCATGCACGGGGCTCCCCCAGCCAAGCCGCCAGTTCCTCTCGGGCTGGGGGACCCCAAAGTCAGAAGTTGGGGCGAGGGCTGCTCTAGTCCCAGAACCCCCAGGGTCGCAGCCGATGAAGCCGCGCGGGTGTCCGGCAGGGGGTGCGAGGCATGACCCGGGCCGCCCCGGGATTCAGCAGCCCGGGGACCCCTGCGCCCCTGCACCGCCCGGGCGCAGATGGAGGCGCACCACTGCGAGCTCAGACTTTGCGAACTGTTGAGCCGCCCGGGGGCCGTGTCTTCCAGCTAGTTCCGACGCCGTCGCCGTCTCCAACCCAGTCTTGGTCCCGCCCCCTTGTCCCTCCCCCTCTCCCGCCCTGTCCCCCCGCGGGTTCTTCAGGAAATGACGTCCCGCCTGGCGCGCCTGGCGGTTGCCTGGAGACGGGGTGAAACAGTCCAGCCCCAGGCAAGAAAGGGGTGAAGGGGGGGTAGAGGTTGGAGGAACCCCCCAGTTCTCCGGCCCCAGGGGCAGAGGGCAGGAGGAGCTCAAAAACAGCGCCTCTTGGCGTTCGCGGCAGGTGCACCAAGATCGTTTTGAAGCAAATAGCCAGCTAGCTAATCCACAATTGTGGGGGGAAATAGCCAACTTTTTTTTTTTTTTGGTCTGTTTGCATTTAAAATTCTGTACTCTTCTGGCTCGGTTTTCGACCTTAAAATTTTGCTCTCTCCTTGTGCACACGCATTGGCATTCAAGTTCAAGTGTTTATGTGGACGATTTGGGGGCACCTACTGCGTGCAAGAGATGAATGCAAGCACATAACTGGTGTCTGCGGGAGCCACCTCCTGTGCCCAAATCGATCAGACTGAACCCTTCCTGTTCTCCTGTGCTGGGGTAGGGGGAAAGCCTTTTCAGAAACATAAAGTGTACACACCACGTACACACACACACAAATGGGTGCATGTTAAAACCGGTGACATCTGAGTCAGGTGGGTGGATTGCATCGATGCCAATGTCCTGGTTGTGATCTTATCAACATCAGGGGAAACTGGGTGAAGATTTCGTGGAATATTTATACATTATTTCTTCCTACAGGATGTGGAACTATAATTATCTTTATTTATATACCTCTCTCTCTGTATATATATAAAGAATATAGAGGATTGTGAAAAAAAGTTTTATGCCCTCCCATCCGGAGACAAAATGAGAAGAAACCCCAAAGTATGTCCTAGGACCTATTCTCTCCAAATGTTATCTAAATTAAAAGCGCTTTAATCCAAAAGGAGCTTTCTAAGGGGCTGCCCAGCGCCTCCCCACAAACACATAACTGCCACACATCCCTTCCAACTGAAATAGCCTCTCCTAAATTATTCTGCCATGTAATTTCCCTAAAACTGTCCTAGAATTGTAATGGCAGAGCTGATTAACTTCTATCTGGGCAAGAAAGAAATGGGCTATTACCTGGAGGAGCATGGCTCCATCCAGGATGGCTCACTCATGTATTCATTTGGTTACTCTTCATTCAACATTTTCCCAAGCATGTTGCGTGAACGGAGACGCGAGGGACAGTAGCTTTGCCCCAGGTGTAGAGACTCGTACCTATAATTATTAGGGGAAATACAAGAAACAGACTACACACTCTCCAGGTGGCGTGTAGCAAATTGTCTTTATTCTGGGCCA
>CAUYON010007471.1:0-11878 GCA_963573935.1 Arctocebus calabarensis
CCTGCCTAGGTCACACGGGGCTCTGTGGCTCCTCAACCAGTCCACCGGTTGTGTTGGTGTTGGAGGTGAGGCCTAACAACATGGGTACTTGATGGGGGCTGGGGCTATTCACTCAATTCCAGTCCTGTCCCTGATTGATGTAAAGTAGGTTAAAAAGCTGATAGAACAGAACAAGTTCGCAGAATTTCTGCCCTGTGGGGGAGATGCTGGGCTGCTAATAGTCCTGACTTATTCTGCGAGCTCCAGCCCTTTGTCTCGGCTGTCATCCCCTGAGGGCCAGGTGTGGCCGAAATTCAGCAAAGCCAGGCGGCCAGCCGCTTTTCGGCTTATTCTCACCGCTCCCAAGCCGGGAGAACTGCACCGACCAGCAGCAACCCACGCCCTGTCCACACCCCTCGAGAAAGTGTTCAAGAATCTGGACTCCATGAGGGAGAGACCTCCAAACCTCAGGGTGAGAGTGGAGGGGAGTGCCGGGAGTTCCAACTTGCAAGTAGAGAATATATACAGTTTTATACAGCTTTATGCTGCTTTATGCCTAGCAGGGCACAGGGGAATGAGGTCTGGTTTTTAGAGGGTCTTTCCCGTAGGGTAGAGTGGGAGGACCTCTGAACTCTGCTCGCTTGTTTGTATGGAGGTATGGCGTATACTGCGAGCTGTTCTCTTGGGGGAGGGGACTCCTGTCCGCTTGGTGATGTGTTCTGTACCTTTTATTTGTATCCTTGGGGTCGCAGGTCGCTCCAGCAGTGTTGATGTGTGTTCCTCGACCTTGTCTCTTGGCTCAGCTCCAAACCGTTGGGTTTCTCGCCAAATTTCTGTCCTTTAACTCTCCTTCTGGACAGGAGCGTCTGCAGAAAGCTGGCTACAGACCGCCATCTTGGCTCCTCCTCCCTGATTTGTTTTTTGTTTGTTTTAGGTCTCACATTGCTGCTTGTCTGCATGGTTGAAAACTGGATGTTATAGATGATGAAATGTAGTAACTCTTAAGGTTCTTTCTTGTTCTTCTGAAAATTGTTGATTTTTTTGTTCTAATAAACGGTTAATTTGCCTGCACACAAACTTCCTCACGGATATAGTGAATAATCACTGTACCCTGTTCTTTTGATTTCCCATCACTTTTTTTTTTTTTTTCCAGCATGGCTTCTTGTAGGACTTCCTGGAGTCTGCATAATTTGGTAGTCAGCCAAAGACTGTGTGGATATGAGATTCCTTTTGCTTTGGTTTTCTTGATTTTAGGAGAGGAATTTCATGCTTCTCTGCTAGTCTTATGCTTTGTACTCTGACACTTTAAGTCTGGACACTAGACTTCAAATATTTAAGACCTTTCTGTTGCATAAACTAAGTTCTCAATTAAAAACAAAACAAAAACAAATAGCAAACTCACAGATTGAGCCCTGTGTGGATCTATTTTGCAAGAGCTAATTTCTTTTTGGTGTCTGCTTTCCCCTACTCGTAAGATATCTGGGGGCACTCTCACACATGCATAAGTAAACTGTTAGCCAAGGATTTGGCAGAGCTTATATAGTTGTCTAATCTCTCAGTGTCTGTGGGAGATGGATTCCTCAACTTCTTTTGGACTAAAATTTTAAATTACTTAAAATATCTAATACAGAGTAATACTATGTAATTAGTATGTATTAGTATGTAATTAGTTACTATGTAATTAGCAAGTAGCCCGTACATGTTCAGTACAGATGTAATTTTGGGAGGAATATTTTTGACTTGCTGTTGGTTGAATCGTTGAGTACATGGATGTAGAACAGAGGGCTGACTGTACTCGGAATCTGGGTCTTCAGTCTTTTGTAGTTGTCTTAATGCTTTCCCAACCCTGAAATTTGATCTCTGACACCCTGAGCTTATAAAACTGTAATTTCCACTACCACTGTTTTCCATGACCACAGCTTTGGAGGTTTGCAGGGTCTCACAAGCCAGAAAGACATAAAATGAGAATTGTTATCATTTTCAATTACAGATTTTCAGTAATAAATTACCCAATGGTTTCTCTTTGCTTTCAACTGGTTTCTAATATCTTAAATTAAAAAGAAAAGTTTAATGGTGATTCCAGTAATGGTGTGATTTTCACAGTCACCATTGTTGGAAATTTAGCAAGTGGTTAATTTTTTAAAAACATATCTACCAAAGTGCTTTAAATTATTCCATGATGGAAAAGCAGGTTATCTTCTGCTTTTTCTTAACGAACAAACCAAATTCTGGCATTGGATAAGAGAATTCACAGGATGAAGCATTTCTTAAATTATTTAGCGATATCTTAGAATTAACACTGACCTTCATGGGTGCACTGGAGTCAGACATTATAGATCATATAAAAGTCTTGATTTTAATGCAATAAATTCAATAAACAATCTATCAGGAAAATTTATTATGTTCTATGTTCTACAATATTCTCATTAAAAATGATTAGTTTTTAGATCATTAGATTTTAGAATAAAATGATGTATTTCTTCATAGGGAGCACATTTTCCTTTTAAATTCTTTTTGATCATTACCAAAAAAAGTATAAGGTATACTGTTCTTTTTAATCTCTTGGTTTCTTGTGATTGGTATTTTCTATTTGTACAGAAATTGACTGAGTCTCAGCAAACAGCTTGGAATGAACAGATATGAGTAGTCATTTATGGCTGACTGCTCAGGCCAGGAAGGCAGGTTATAACAACTGACAGTAAGTGCTTCTATAATAGGAAATTTTTTTTGTCTCATTCAAGTATTATTTCCTAACATGTCAATCTATGGCCATGTTAAACCACAAAATTCCAACATTGATATTGCTTTAGAGTTTTTAATTTGCAGATTGTAAAACTAGTATTGTATAGAAATATTTCATTTTCAACTTACTGCTCTAAACATCTGGGTATCATCCATTAAAAGTACCTTTGAAACTACTGGAAAAATATTAACTCTATGCCCCTTTCTATGCTGAGATAATAAAGTCACTTTTGGAAGTTACTGTTTTTTTTTTTTTTTGAGACAGAGCCTCAAGCTGTCACCCTAGTTGAGTGCTGTGGCATCACAGCTCACAGCAATCTCCAATTCCTGTGCTCAAGTGAGTCTCCTGCCTCCACCTCCCAAATAGCTGGGACTACAGGCACCCACCACAACGCCCTGCCATTTTTTGGTTGCAGTCGTCATTGTCATTTGGCAGGCCCAGGCTGGATTTGAACCCGCCAGCTCAGGTGTACATGGCTGGCGCCTTAGCCCATTGAGCCATAGGCGCCGAGCCTGGAAGTTACTGTTACTGAATGTAGTACAAGATGTAACCATAGCCAGGTTAGTCAGATAAATGTTTTGTTTTTTGTTTTTTTTTTTTGGTGGGGGGGTTTTAGAGACAGTCTCACTTTGTCGCCCTTGGTAGAGTGCCATGGCTTCATGGCTCACAGCAACCTCCAGGTCCTGGGCTTATGCAATTCTCTTGTCTCAGCCTCCCAAGTAACTGGGACTATAGGTGCCTGCAACAATGCCTGGCTATTTTTTTGCTGCAGTTCCACCAGGGTCAGGTTTGAACCTGCCACACTTGGTATATGGGGCCGGCGCCCTACTCACTGAGCCACATAATTACCAGTTCTTGTTAATCGCAGTGTATATCTGCTGAATTGTTTTTTTCTTTCTTTCTTTTTTTAAAAAAATTTTTTTGAGACAGACCCTCAAGCTGTCACCCTGGATAGAGTGCTGTGGCATCACAGCTCACAGCAACCACCAATTCCTGGGCTTAAGTGAGTCTCCTGCCTCCGCCTTCCAAGTAGCTGGGACTACCGGCACCTGCCACAATGCCCGGCCATTTTTGGGGTGCAGCTGTCATTGTTGTCTGGTGGGCTCAGGCTGGATTCGAACCCACCAGTTCAGGTGTATGTGGCTGGCGCCTTAGCCCATTGAGCCACAGGCACCGAGCCTGTTTTTTTCTTTCTTTCTTTCTTTTTTTTTGGTAGAAACAGAGTCTCACTTTGTTACCCTCAGTAGAGTGCCCTGGCGTCATACAGCTCACAGCAACCTCCAACTCCTGGGTTTAGGTGATTCTCTTGCCTCAGCCTCCAGAGTAGCTGGTACTACAGGCGCCGGCCACAACACCCGGCTAATGAGATAGAGTCTCACTTTGTCACACTTGGTAGAATGCTGTGCCATCATAGCTCATAGCCACCTCTAACTCTTGAGCTCAAGTAATTCTCTTGCCTCAGCCTCCCAAGTAGCAGGGACTATAGACCCAGGCCACAATACCTGGCTATTTTTAGAGATTTTGCTTTTGCAGATTTTCGCTTTTGCTCAGGCTGGTCTTGAACTCCTGAACTCAGGCAATCCACCCACCTCAGCCTTCCAGAGAGCTAAGATTACAGGTGTGAGCCACCGTGCCCAGCCTCTCCTGAATCATTTTAAAAATTGAAATCTCAAAAGTGTCTTCAAAATCTGCAGACTTCAGAGTCACTCCTTTACTTTAAGACTTAACTAACAGGCCCGGTGCAGTGGCTCATGTTTGAAATCCTAGCACTCTGGGAGGCCAAGGCGGGTGAATTGCTTGAACTCATGAGTTTGAGACCAATCTGTAAAAAAGTGAGACTCCGTCTCTACTAAAAATAGAAAAACTGAGGCAAGAGGATTGCTTGAGCTCAAGAGTTGGAGGTTGCCGTGAGCTGTGATGTCACAGCTCTCTACCAGGGTGACAGCTTCAGACTCTGTCTTGTTTTATATATATATATAACTAAACTAACAATAATTAAAGGTCCTATTTTGTAGACTATTAAGAAGTATAGATGTTTCTCCAAATATTTATAAGGATTCCTGAAAGGGGCACAGGTACAACTCATTGTACCAGTCTTAGAATATGGCTGCATTAGAGATGCCTTTAAAATGATTCAAACAACAACAACAAAAAGAAATAAAAAAAAAGTGATTCAAACAATAATAGGATATTGTGCAAAAAATTTTCACCATCTTAGGGAGAATATCAACACTGTAATTTAGGTCCCATGCTATTACATCTGAGATACTTATGTTCTTTTCTCATTTATAAAATTATAGAGCAAATGGTAGTAAGTAAAGGATACCTACTTAATGATAAGATTGCCAAGAAGAGTCATGATGATGACTCTCAGTTGAGATACAAACTGTCTTAACCAATATTTAAGGAGTCCATGAACTCTGTTTCACATCTCTGGAGAGAGAAGATAACAATTAATTTTTTTTTTTTTTTTTTTTGAGACAGAGTTTCACTTTATGTTGCCCTCGGTAGAGTACTGTGGTGTCACAGTTCACAGCAACCTCAAACTCTTGGGCTTAAGCAATTCTCTTGCCTCAGACTCCTAAGTAGCTGGGACTACAGGCGCCTGCCACAACACCTGGCTATTATTTGGTTGTAGTTATCATTGTTGTTTGGCAGGCCTGGGCTGGATTCGCACCTGCCAGCTCCGGTGTATGTGGCTGGCGCCCTAGCTGCTGAGCTATAGGCGGTGAGCCTGTAAAACGAATTTGAAATCATGATCCTCCATACCAAAGAGTATGTTTCAACCCCTTAGCCTTGTGATTTAGCTTCTCATGTCCTCATAAAACACTTTGATTCAGAACGATCGGTGAGGGATAAAAGCAGCAAAGGGCAGAACCCCTATTTAGCTGGCACGACCTATGGCAGAGGCAATAGGAGTCGAGAGCTGGCACCTGCAGTGGCTCGGAATTCTTTTTTTTTTTTTGGAGACAGAGCCTCAAGCTGTCACCCTGGGTAGAGTGCCATGGCATCACAGCTCACAGCAACCTCTAACTCTTGGGCTCAAGCGATTCTCCTGCCTCTGCCTCCCAAGTAGCTGGGACTACAGGTGCCCGCCCCAACGCCCAGCTATTTTTTGGTTGCAGCCATCATTGTTGTTTGGTGGGCCCGGGGCTGGATTCGAACCCGCCAGCTCAGGTGTATGTGGCTGGTGCCTTAGCCACTTGAGCCACAAGTGTCGAGCTGGCTCAGAATTCTTATTCAGAGGCCTCCTGAGTGTGGCAGGTGCAGCAGACCATTAGGTGGGCTACGAATAGGATGTGCCTTGGGTGTTACTCCTGGCACATGTGGGCCTATAGTCTTTATAAAGCTCCTCCAGTGATTTTATAGGCCACCTATATTCCATAATAAAGTTCTTCATTTAAACTAAAAGGAAAAGGATTCTGCTTTGTACGATTGAGAACCCAGATCTTTACATTTGTCATTTTTAGTACATCAGATGGATCTAGTCTGTTGTTTACATCCTTGACAAATATTATTGGGAATCATATCACCAAGTCAAGGTGTCAAGTCAATAAGCTTAATACACATTTTGGTTTAGAGAAGTTTAGTGAAGTGGCAGTGTTTCTCTCTTTCATAGTAAAGTCTGTAGTTTTTGATAGTATTTTTGTACTTTATCTGAAATAGATTATTAGAGATGGGGTTCAGAGAATGAATGGTTAAAGATGTCTAGAATAACAGAAATTACAATATACAAATTGGATACAGATTAATGAAATAACACATTAAAGGCAAGGCAGGTCTAAACATTTTTGACATGATTAAAAAGAAATCTTTTCTTCTTACAAAACACATTCTCTTTCAAATAATGCTATTTATGTTGTTTATTATAAACTGAACTCCAAGGAACTTCCCACAGGGGAATCACACATAGCTGGGAGTATTGGGGGGCCTGATATAGCCACACAGGAACCCTCCATCCTCTTCTTCCTCTCCTTCCAAGACAAAGGCACGAAGGGTCTGGTTAGTCTCACCCCCAGAAGTTCACATCAAAGGATCCTGACCTTCTGGGTGAGCTATGAAATTTGCCCACCCCCTACAGCCAAATATAAACATGCTCTCTAACTGCATCTGGGTGCAGAAGCCATCTTTGCACTTCACCCACCCACTAGGTGGGTCAGTAAACCTGGCCTGAGCATCTCTGCAGCCTTGTCTCCAGGCGCCACCACTTAGACCTCTCAGGGATGTGCATTAAGAGGTCAATGTTGAGATAATAGTCTGAAGATATTAAATCCCAAATATACTGGCATCAGTAGCTGATTATAAGACTGAGCTATCAGCTTGGCGCCTGTGGGTCAACAGGCAAGGCGCCAGCCACGTGCACCTAAGCTGGCAGGTTCGAATCCAGCCCCGGGCCCACCAAACAACAACGACGGCTGCAACCAAAAAAAATGGTTGGGCGTTGTGGCAGGTGCCTGTAGTCCCAGCTACTTGGGAGGCAGAGGCAAGAGAATCGCTTGAGCCCAGGAATTGGAGGTTGCTGTGAGCTGTGATGCCACAGCACTCTACCCCGGGTGAGGCTCGGTCTCAAAAAAAAAAAAAAAAAAAAGACTAAGCTGTCTAAATTTCTAATTTCTGAATGAATTTGAAAAGCAAAATATCCATGGAAAAACCTGGTATTGGATCAACATATTTATCTTCATAAATTGGTTTTTTTTTTTTTTTTTGTAGAGACAGAGTCTCACCCTATTGCCCTCCATAGAGAGTCATGGCATCATACAGCTCACATCAACCTCCAACTCCTGGACTTAGGTGATTCTCTTGCCTCTGCCTCCCGAGTAGCTGGGACTACAGGTGCCCACCACAACGCCTAGCTATTTTTTTTTTTGCACTTTACATTCATATTTTATTGCTACATTAAAAATGAAAATAAATTTATAAGAAGCTGCAAAAGCATGAAATCTCTTGGAAATTATGAAGCAATGAGGCATCCTATAGAAGGTTAAAACTGGTTCATCTAGTAGGAGGTTTGTAAGGACTACACACAATAAGGTCATCAATGATCAGACTGACAGTGGGAGTTTTAAAATGAACTTAAGGGAACATTAGTTACCCATAAATTATTAGCCAAAAGTATAGGTAAGAAGCCATCACAAGATGCCTGAAATCTCTAAACACATAGGTTTACAAAAAACAAGCCTAAAACCAAGGCTCTCAGGCAATGTCGAAATTTTTCTTGAGAGAAGATCTCCACTTTAAGATTTGCGGATGGCCTCTTTCTCCTCCTGGATATTTTCCTGAGAAGGGAGTGTATTTTTTTTCTTCAGTGTTAGTTTTCTTCAGTTTTGACTTGTGAAACTTCTCCACTTCTGATAAGTCTGGCTTATCACTCATCTTGACTTAGAGAAAAACTTAACGCTTGAAGACTCGTGAAATACTGGCCACCTCAATGAGCCCTCCAATTGCTCTGGATGCGCTTAGCTATTTTGTTTGTTGTTGTTGTTTTGCAGTTCAGCAGGGGCTGGGTTTGAACCCGCCACCCTTGGTATCAGGGGCCAGCGTCCTACTCACTGAGCCACAGGCACCTCCAAATTGGTTATTTTTAAAGATGATAGTGATTGAATGTAAATATTAGCTTTAAAAACAAAAGGCACAGATAAATAAAATGTTTGGTATATGGGATAAATCAAAGCATAGCTGATTTTAATTTTTCTTAAAAAGCAATGCATGATTAATAATGACAACTTTGCAACATATAGAGACAGCTGAAATTAACTCAGTGATGTTTATTTTTTTTAATTATTATTATTATTTTGAGACAGAGCCTCAAGCTGTCCAGCCTGGGTAGAGTGCTGTGATGCCAGCACAGCAATTTCCAACTCCTGGGCTCAAGCGATTCTCTTACCTGTTCTTCCCAAATAGCTGGGACTACAGGCACCCACCACAATGCTCAGTTATTTATTGGTTGCAGCCATCATTGTTGTTTGGCAGGCCCAGGCTGGATTCGAACCTGCCAGCTCTGATGTAAGTGACTGGTGCCTGAGCCACTTAAGCCACAGGTGCCAAGCCGATGTTTATTTATGTTTTTAATTTTGCTTTCAATTTCAGCTGGCTTTCACTTTATCTTAGTTTGAAGTTTTTTTTTTGTTTTTTAGTTTTTTTTTTTTTTTTTTAGGCAGAGCCTCAAGCTGTCACCCTGGGTAGAGTGCTATGGCATCACAGCTCACAGCAACCTCTGACTCCTGGGCTCAAGCGAGTCTCCCACCTCTGCCTCCCAAGTAGCTGGGACTATAGGCGCCCGCCACAATGCCTGGCCATTTTTTGGTTGGAGCCGTCATTGTTGTTTGGGGGGCCCAGGCTGGGTTCGATCCTGCTAGCTCAGGTATATGTGTCTGGTGCCTTAGCCGCTTGAGCCACAGGCGCCGAGCCTGAAATTTTTTTTAATTATTATTATTATTTTTCTCTTTCTTCCTTCAGCATTTCTCTTGCCCTTTGACTCCCAAGTACCTGGAACTACAGGTGCCTGCCAGTAGAGACAGGGGTCTCACTCTGGCTCACTCTGACTCATGCTGGTTTCGAACCTCTGAGCTCAGACAATCCACCCGCCTCAGCCTCCCACAGCACTAGGATTACTGGCGTAAGCCACCACCCCGGCCACTCAGTGATGTTTAATTTCAGTATTCTACATATAGTTTTTATTCCTCATTTGTTTATTCTAAGAGCTTTTTCACTTATTTTATAAGTAAATTGTTTTTTATTTTTACACAGTTCATATAATTATATGAACTATCACAGTTCATATAATTATATGAACTATCACAGTTCATATAATTATATGAACTATTATATTGAGAGTATAATATTTCTAATTAGCATTTAAAATAGTTTAAGTTATTCTCCTATTTACTATTACCAAAACCTTGGGTTGTTTTCAGTTTTATGTTGACGTAAATAACTTCAGGACAAACATCTTTGTGCATGCAGTTATTTTTCATATTTACAATTCTTTTCTTAGGAGAGATTCCCAGAATAGCAAATAGTGGAATCTCTTGAGGAAACTTGGCTAAAAGCTTTCTAAAATGAATATTCCAAATTATACTCCACTTGAGGTGAATAAATGAAACTATTGGGGGTGAAAAATGGTGATGGTTGGACAATATCTCACTGGTTTCATTTAAATTTTGTAATTACTAGTGAAATTGAAGATTTTCCCACATAAATATGGTTAACCAGTTAAAGCTTCTTTCACAAATTTTGATACTGATGTGCTTATTCCTTGGGGTCTTGAGGTCATTTAAATTTTTTTGGTAAATGGAAAACAAATTGGCAATGTAGTATAGTAGGAAGTGTGAACTTTTTTTAAGAGTATGAAATTTGAGTGCTGGGAGCTGTGGTTCATGCTTGTAATCCTAGTATTCTGGGAGGCAAAGGTGGGTGGATTGCCTGAACTCAGGAGTTTTGAGAACAGCCTCAGCAAGAGTTAGACCCAGTCTCTAAACATAGCAGGATGTTGTGGCAGGCATCTGTACTCCCAGCTCCTTGGGAGGCTGAGGCAAGAGACTCACTTGAGTGCAAGAGTTAGAGGTTGTTGTCAACTATGATGTCACAGGACTCTACCCAGGGTGGAATTTAAAATGCAAAGTGCTAACTGTATCTTGTAGCCCAGTGTTTACATGTGGTAGGCAGCATAAATGGCCAGCAATTCTTTTGTGTGCTTTGGCTATGTATCTCCCTCCAATGGGGGTTGAGCCTATTTTTTGCTTTTTGTTTCAAAATATTATGGGGGTACAAATATTTTTGGTTACACGTATGAATTTTGTTATGTTTGAACCCTGATAGCATTCATTGTACCTGTTAGGTAGGTTTTTGCCCTCCTTCTCCCTTCCCTCTGCTCAATCCCCAGTGAGTTTTACTTCCCTGTGTGCACATGTGTGCTCATTGGTTAGTTACAATTTAATGCCAAGTACATGTGGTGTTTGTTTTTCCATTCTTTAGATATTTCACTTAGGATAATGGTCTCTAGTTCCATCCAAATTGTTGCAAAAGGCCCAATTCATCCTTCTGCATAGCTGAGTAGTATTCTATAGTACATATGCCACATTTTGTTAATCACTTGTAAATTTCTGGCCACCTGGATAGATGGATAGATTCCACAGCTTTGCAATTGTGAATTGTGCTACAATAAACATTTGAGTATAGGTGTCTTTTTGATAAAATTACTCCTTTTCCTTTGGGTAAATACTCAGTAATACTACTGCTGGATCAAATGGTAGGGGTCTACTTTTAGTTCTTTCAAGAATCTACAAACTATTTTCCACAGAGATTTTACTAATTTGCATTTCTACCTACAATGTATAAGTGCTCCTTGCATTCATGCCAACATCTATTGTTTTTAGATTTTTATTCTTTATTTATCTATATTATTTTGAAACAGAGCCTCAAGCTGTCACCCTGGGTAGAGCGTTGTGACATCACAGATCACAGCAACCTCCAACTCCTGGGCTTAAGCGATTCTCTTGCTTCAGCCTCCCAAGTAGTTGGGACTACAGGCACCCGCCACAAAACCTAGCTATTTTTTTTTTTTTGGTAGAGACAGAGTCTCACTTTATCACCCTCAGTAGAGTGCCTCGACGTCACAGCTCACAGCAATCTCCAACTCCTGGGCTTAGGCAATTCTCTTGCCTCAGGCTCCCGAGTAGCTGGGACTACAGGTGCCCGCCACAACACCCAGCTATTTTTCTGTTTTGCAGTTCAGCCAAGGCTGGGTTTGAACCCGCCACCTTTGGTATATGGGGCCGGTGCCCTACTCGATGAGCCACAGGTGCCACCTACACCCAGCTATTTTTTGGGTGTAGTCATCATTGTTGTTTGGAGAGCCTAGGCTGGATTTGAACCCACCAACTCTGGTGTATGAGGCTGGTACCTTAGCCGCTTTAGCTATAGGCACCGAGCCAGTTCTTAGACTTTTTTTTTTTATTAAATCATAGCTGTGTATATTAATGCAATCATGGGGTACAATGGGCTGGTTTCATATATAATCTGAAATATTTTCATCAACATGGTTGATGAAAATGGTTAACATAGCCTTCATGCCATTTTCTTAGTTATTGTGTTAAGACCTTTACATTCTGCACTTAGTAAGTTTCACCTGTACCCTTCTAAGATGCACCATAAGTG
>CAUYON010007472.1:0-11561 GCA_963573935.1 Arctocebus calabarensis
GGGGAGCTGACCCTCCAAGAACAGTGGCGGGGTAGGGCTGAGGGGACGGATTAGGGCAGAGGTGGGGTCTGCAGAACCCCCGGAACAGGGACAGGACGGGGCTCCCCGGAGAGCGGGGCTGCGGCGCTGCCCCCCAGGGTCACTCGGGGGAGGCCGGGGACCCGGAAGTGCGCGAATCCCCCTCCCGAGTGAGGACTTTAAGGGCGCGGAGGGAGTGCAGGGGTCACTCAGGGGCTTTAGCAGCGACATGGTGTAAAATGGGGTGTCTCCCATGCGTGCGGCAGAAAGACCGGGGCCAGGACCTGCCTCAGGGAGACTCAGTTCACAGGGAAGCGACCCGGACGCTCAATGGACGCGAATTGACTCGAGTGGAAGGAGCCGCGCGGGAGTGTGAGGTCGCTACGCCCCAAGAATCCGGGTACAGAGGGGCTGGGGATTGAGAAACGGACTCGTGATCGCAAAAAAGAGAAACTCACGGGATGGCCTCTATTCCAGTCAGCGACTTCCTGTTCTGCGGGAACCTGCGGCGGGGGTAGGAGAGGCAGCGGAACCGGACTGGTCGAGGGCGGGCACGGACAAGGGGCGGGGCCTCAAGAACGGGCGGGGAGGCTGGGCGGGGCCTACGTTTCTGGCGTTCTTGTTTCCCCGGGTGCCCAAAACGTAGGAAGAAGCAGGAGCTATTCAGAGGTCAGGGAACTGGAATCTAGCTGGGCGCATCGACGTCTGCTGTTCATTACATCCAGGAACGTTCCTGCAATTAAAATTAAGTTCTTTTTAAATGAAAGCCGATAATTTTATTTTTACTTTGAGATTTGGGGGTCCTTCATTTGCTAGACTGCAGCTTTTCTACTGAAGTGTTGATAAAAAGTGGAATTAATTAAAAATACATGTTAGGTGCCACATAAACATTATAAGTCAGGAAAATTGATAATTAGCAATTTTAAAAGTTTACACACCTATCTTACAAAAACAACGTTCATTTGTTTTTTTCTTCTCCCCATCCCCTATTTCTTTTTTTTATTAAGTCATTAACACATAGATCATGTATACATTAATGCATTTATGGGGTAAAATGTGCTGACTTCATATAGAATTAGGAATGCTTACATCACACTGGTTAATATATAACTCCTCTCGTTTACTTATTGTGTTAAGACATTTATACTCTATACTTAATAGATCCAACATGTATCCTTGCATTCTGAACCATAGGTGTGATCCCACCATTCACCCTACCTCAATCTGACCTACTCCCTCCCCTAAAATTAAGCTCTATAATCACATTAAATACTCCAGGAATGTCTGTGTAGGAGAGGCAAACTACAGTGTGAATTACAAACCCCTCTCTGGGCTGAATGTGCAGTTTCAGGCTGATGCCCAACAGAACACACTGAAATCCTTTTTGTTTTTATTCCCAGTTCACTCTAGGGCTTCAGAGACTGTCAGGGGACAACCCTGGGGCCTGTAGGGTTCAGGGCAGATTAAGGTGGTTACTAAGGGCTGCTTTTTTTTTGAAGGTTTTGGCCGGGGCTGGGTTTGAACCCACCACCTCCTTTGAGCCACAGGCGCCACCCAAGGGCTGCTTTGAAAAGCAGTAACTCTTGAATGTAAATGGGAATTACATACGTGTTGTGTTCTTCACACTAGTTATTCTCTTACACTTTTGAGATTATGTACCTTTTTTTTTTGAGACAGAGCCTCAAGCTGTCACCCTGGATTGAGTGCCATGGCATCAGAGCCCACAGCAACCTCCAATTCCTGGGCTCAAGGGAGTCTCCTGCCTCTGCCTCCCAAGTAGCTGGGACTGTAGGCACTGCCACAACACCTGGCCATTTTTTGGTTGCAGCCTCATTGTTGTTTGGTGAGCCGGGCTGGATTTGAACCTGCCTGGTCAGGTGTATGTGCCTGGCACCTTAGCACACTGAGTGACAGGTGCCAAGCCAAGATTATGTACCTTTAAGATAAAATTTGTTGGTCTTTGAGTAGGCTCACATCAATAAGTTCAGAATGTACCATAAATTTATGTGAATGTAAGTTCAATATGAAGGTTGTTAGGAAATATATTTAAAAAATTGTTTTATATACATATATCTCTCTATATTTTTAAGAGTGAATGTCTTAGTCTGTCACCCTGGGGAGAGTGACTGTGGTGTCATAGCACACAACCACCTTAAAATCTTGAGCTCAAGAGATCCTCTCACCCAACTCTCCCAAGTAAGTGAGACTTCAGTCACTAGCCGGGATCCCCACTAGTTTTTCTATTTGTAGTAGAGACAGGGTCTCACTAGTGCTCATGTTGGTTTGAACTCCTGAGCTCAAGTGATCCGCCCACCTTACCCTTCCACAGTGCTAGGATATGGAGAGCCGGCCTTGAGGCAGCAGCACCCCCACAGCCTGGGGAACATTCAGGGGAACACCTACCTGCTTCTCCTTCTTTCCCCAGAAAACCACATTCCTTTATTCATGCATGCTCCCTCTGCCAGAAGTCATGTAGCTCTTTCTTTGTCCAGTTAATTCTTAGGAACTATGCACAAATCCTTTAGATCCTTCTCTTTTTACTTTTTATCATATGTTAATCAAGTTAAGTAGAAACCATTAACAGGATGATTTTTCTTTGTTAAAATTATATACATTTTCCAAACATACTGTAAGTCCCAAGGTATGTCTTTTGTCTATGCTACTTCCCCATAGACAACCCTTTCCAGATACTATGAAATAAAGATGATTTTGTGTTTTGGTGCTGGCTGCAGCCACCAGCCGAGTCAGAACTCTTGATCCCATCTTGGTCTCTGTGTCTTGTCTTGTGTTATATTTTCTTCAATCCCCAAGCCTCCTACTCTGGTTCGTTCCCCTTCTCCATGCTGGTTTGCGATACTAGGATTAAAGATGTAAGCCAAATTTAGGTCTACTTTTCCATTTGTTTTTTTTGGAGACAGAGTCTTATTAAGTACCCCTTGAGAGAATGCTGTGGCATCACAGCTCACAGGCAACCTCAAAATCTTGGGCTTAAGCAATTCTCTTGCTCCTGCCTCCCAAGTAGCTGGGACTACACCTGGCTATTTTTTTTCTTTTAAACTTCATGAATTTTATTTTATTTTATTTTTCTTGCAGTTTTTGGCCAGGGCCGGGTTTGAACCCACCACCTCTGGTATATGGGGCCAGCGCCCTACTCCTTGAGCCACAGGTGCCACCTAACCTGGCTATTTTTTTTGTTGTACTTGTCATTGTTGTTTGGCAGGCCTGGCCCAGGTTCAAACCAAGGCTAGCTGGTACCCTAGCCCCTGAGCTACCAGTGAGGAGCCTGTTTTCTCTTTTCAAATTATCCTCCTGCCTCAGCTGCCCAGAGACCAGTGTATATAAGTGTATACCACCTCATACAACTTGAAATTATTATAACAAAATATATTTATAATGTAAATTTTTTATTTAGCAATTTTGGATGACATCAAATATATAGGGTGCCAGTTTTCCTGGCATAACCACAAAAACATCTTGCTTTTCTGAAAGACTGTCACTCTGAATAGAAATACAAGCCACAGGAAGGTGGAACAATGGCCTCTAGGGATTCAGCAACAGAGATTATCTCCTTATCACAAAGTCAAGTTGAAGTCTGAAGGATTTTCCCTCTTATTACCTGTTCATTTTCCTCTGCAGATGCTCATTAACTTCTAAACATGTGATTTCCAAGCATCTGATCTTAGATAAGGCCCACATTAAGAAATTTCAGTTCACTATCTTTTTTTTTATTTTTTTTATTTTTGTGGTTGCAGCCATCATTGTTGTTTGGCGGGCCCGGGCTGGAATCAAACCCGCCAGTTCAGGTGTACGTGGCTGGCGCCTTAGCCTGTTGAGCCACAGGGGCCGAGCCTCAGTTCACTACCTTGTATACTCCCAAAGCCACAGGTGCCGAGCCGACAATTTTATTTTTACTTTGAGATTTTGGGGTCCTTCAATTGCTAGACTGTGCGCCAGCCGCATACACCTGAGCTGGCTAACAAACAACAATGATGGCTGCAACCAAAAAAATGGAATTGGAGGTTGCTGTGAGCTGTGATGCCACAGCACTCTATCCAGGGTGACAGCTTGAGGCTCTGTCTCAAAAAAATAAAAAATAAATAAATAAATAAAACATATAAGGAATATGAAAGGAGGATAAAATTCACTAAAATGCCAGTGTGGTGATATTAACCTATTAAAAATAAGGGCGTCAGGGCCATGCACTGACACAAAGCGGCCCTTCTGTATGGTGCATGGCAGACGCCTTCCACGCTGCACACTGACAAGCTGGTTTCAATGAAGGCCAAGTGTGTACAGAATGCTCACCGGGACAGAATGCTCACCGGGCCACTCCCCTGGCTGTGTTTGCTGCTTTACATGGAGACCTGGGAAAGAAACTGCAATCAGCTGCACCTGAATCTCAGCTGGGTTCACTCTTGCTGAGCCCTAGAACCAGAGACCTGCGCATACCTCAAGGGGCACACCTTTGCCACACGTCCTTTCTATCAGATCCATTCAAAGTGAATAATAGCCTGAGAAGAGTGCGGGTGGAGCCGGCACAGTTGAGAGCCATCAGCTCCGGTGGCCATGTCGAGAAGACATGACTACACATAGACTTACACGTCTTTTCTCTCCCCTAAATATTCCTCTGGGACATTCTCCCCCATCCCAGTTTTACAGCCTCCTGACCCCACTGTTGGTTACAAAAATAACACGTGCTACTTGTAGTAAGAGTCTCACCCTGTCACCTAGGCTGGAGCTCAGTGGCACAATCACAGCTCACTGCAGCTTCAAATTCCTGGGCTCAAGCAATCCTCCTGCCTTAATTTCCCAAAGTGCTGGGATTACAGGTATGAACCACCTCGCCCAGAAGGAACACGTAATTGTTTTTTTTTTTGAGATAGAGTCTCACTTTATTGCCTCGATAGCGTGATGTGGCGTCACACAGCTCACAGCAACCTCCAACTCCTGAGCTTAGGTGATTCTTTTGCCTCAGCCTCCCGAGTAGCTGGGACTACAGGTGCCCACCACAACACCCGGCTATTTTTTTGTTGCAGTTTGGCCGGGGCCGGATTTGAACCTGCCACCCTCGGTATATGGGGCCAGCGCCCTACTCACTGAGCCAGAAGCAGCAGTTAGTGTAAAAAGAAAGGCTGAAAAGTGTTAAGGCTTTATGGGGAAAAGTCAATTGGAAAGGGCTGTGAGTTACGACAAGTGGTCCTTCACCTGGTGACACTGCTCAGCAGGTGACTGTGTGACCTACCCCAAGAGCAAAACCACTTCTAATTTTTCCCACCACAAAAGACCTCCGTGTTTGCTGGGATTTCAGGAGAGACTTTATATCACATGACCAAGCTTGTTTACTGAGAGGTGAGCCCAGTGGAACCTGAGGGCTAACTCACACTTCAGTGCCCTGGGACACTTGCATGAACCCAGCCAAACCAAAGGGAAGAATAGGAAATGCCTATGGACATTTCATGAGATTTATACCTTTTTTGTGAAGTAATAATGGGGCACTTGCATCCCCAGAATTGTCTGGTAGGCAGGAGGCCGAGGGAAGCTGTCATGAAGCAAGAGACCATGTTCTTCGGAAATGAAGAAAGACAGAATCATAACTTCTGGCTGGGAGAGAAAGAAAAACATTGTTTAGTTTTTAGTTTGGCAATATAATTTTGCTTCTACTTTCCATTTTCACTGCCAGAATATTTATATATCCTGGTCCCCAGGAGTCAATCAGCTTTTGTCCTCGGGGCATGCGGCCACCACACGCCAGTCTCTACTAAGTGTTCTCAACTTTGGAAAACCAGCTCATCTTCTGGAATGATGCATCTCATTCATTTTTCAACCACTAGACCCTCCCAAATGACTGGTTTTCTTATAGCAAAGACTAATAAGTCCACCCTGAGTTGGTGACTGAAACCCACAAGAGTTCTTGTGTTTTAAAATTTCTCCCCTTCAATTTTGTTATTCTGATTTTAAAATAAACAATACCGACAATGAAAAGTGTCTCTCCTCTGCTTCTAAGGAACAGGGACTATACAACCAAGAAACAAAGTGCTCTGCTGGGTCTGCCATGTGTTATTCGGAACCAGAAACAGTACTATGCTCTCTCTGAACAGGAGCTAGCAAGGCTTACACTCTGCTGGGGGAGCTGCTTGCATGGGTACAGAGCAGGAGCCAATAAATGGTGAAGGGAAGGCAAAGCCTATCCTGGCTACTGCAGTGCAATCCCTGTGATTGCAAACAGTCACCAAAAAGACAAGAACAGCTGTTTGATCCAACTGCCCGAGGCAGATCATCTCTCACTGGTTACCCGTGTGCTTCTTTCTCATCGTTCACCTAGAGTCACCCCACACCTGTCTTGAAGAAACTGCCGTTGCCTCTGTTATTTTGTTTCCCCTGTTTCGATGATAAAGATGCCACCTCGATATGTTCTATCATTCACTGTTTCAGAATCAAAGACTAGATTTGCTCCTGAAAATCACAGGGTGTCAGCACTAATGTAGTATCTGAGGGGGTCCAAACTCTTCCCGTCCTGCTAAGGGAAATCCTTTGGCATGGAGTCAGGTCCTCAAGTTCTAGAGCAAACTGCCCTTTCCTGACTTATTTCAGGACCCTACTTGTAAATTCCTCTTGGAACTAATGGACTGCAGAGAGGCACACCCAGCAGTGGACTCCAGGGACTGTCAGGTGTCCCACCCCTGGTGGTGGCGGGGAGACAGGGCCCCAGGTTAAACTCTGAGCTCATCAAAGAAGCGGAAGGCCCCACGGAGTGTGGGAGCTGGTTGGGGACTGGCTGGCTGAGAACCAGCCTTGTCTGACGGTGGGGAGCACTGTGGACTGAGTGAGGAGTGCAGCACGGTCCTCAGGATTCCACCATGGGGTTAGTCAGTGCATGTTAACTGTGCCAGTTCAGACCTCTGCCCTAGCCAAGGACTAACAGTTGAGATAACAAGAGAACCAAAACACAACACTGGGCCAGACCAGACAGGGTAGAATAGCAAACTTCAGAAGATATACCCTCCCCACCAACTTTTCTACAGCGTTCAAAATAGATTTAGCAACTGTAAACATAGAGTAATAGTTCAGATGTCACAGTGATGCTCCCTCTGGTGGGAATCATCAGGTAGACACTACTCCACGTCGATGGACTGTGTGACCACTTTCCCACAAACGCCATTAGGAAGCTCTTAAGCCTGGCAAATAGGCTAACAAACAGGATGCAGCAGATGGTACCGTGGGGCTGGGGTAGGGCTGCTTATCCGCAGTCTGCAGCTGGGTGCTCTGAGCTTCTTGCATTGCAGCTTCACACACGAAAAGCCGGGGCTCGCTCTCATCCCAATAATGGCTCACGGGAACCCGATTTGCCAGGCTCTCATCCGCAAACAGGTAGCTCCTATAAGAAAAGGGAAGACCCACTCTTAGCACTGAGGAGAGCACCCGTTACCTGTCGTCAACTTCCCTGAGCTCATCCAGGGGTCTCCTGGGGTGGCCCTGGCCACGGCCTCCACTCCACAGTGCTCCATCCTCGTCGGCTTTGTACCCACACCCTGCACTCCGGCAGGACGTGTGCTCAGAGCTTATAAAGTTAGTTCAGAGCGTAAGTAGCCCTAGGAAGAAAGTATTAGCAAGATCATGCTGCAGAATTTTCCCATTTCTTTTTTTTTTTCATCCTTACTTAATTTTTCCTTCTTGTTTTTTGTTTGTGTTCTTTTTCTTCTCTCCCTATGTTTGGCAGAGGAAGAGTCTGGCCCTACTCAGGCTGGTAAGGAGCTCCTGATTTTGAAGAACCTACCCAGCCCCAAATCCTTGAGTTACAGGCATGGCCTTAGCACCGTGCTTTCTTTCTTTCTTTCTTTTTTTTTTTTTTTTTGAGACAGAGCCTCAAGCTGTCACCCTGGGTAGAGTGCTATGTCATCACAGCTCACAGCAACCTCCAACTCCAGGGCTCAAGCGAGTCTCCTGCCTTTGCCTCCCAAGTAGCTGGGACTGCAGATGCCTGCCACGACGCCCGGCCATTTTTTGGCTGCAGCCGTCATTGTTTGGTGGGCCTGGGCTGGATTCGAACCTGCCAGCTCAGATCTACGTAGCTGGTGCCTTAGCCCGTTGAGCCACAGGCGCCGAGCCAGCACCGTGCTTTCTGATAAATTCCATTTCTTCTATTAATCTCATCCTCTCCTGTCCTCCGTCTCCCCTGTTCTTCAATTTTTTTCTGTTATTCTTTCTTCCTCTTTTTCTTTTTTTTTACTCTTTCCTTCTTTTCTTTTCCTCTTCTTTCTCCCTGCTCACCTTTACCCTTCTCCTCCCCTTGGCCTCATACCAAGAGGCCCCTTCAGTACCTTAATTCAGAGACAAGGTAATGTGAAGCAAAGGAGGAAAGAGTGAAGGAAAAAGGAGCACTAGGAGGTGAACAAGAAGAAATCACACATGAGAAGGAACCAACAGAAAAATTCAGGCACCATGAAAACCCAAAATAGAGCAAATCCTCCAAGGGACTGTGAGGCAGATTTTACAGAAGACTCTTCCTATAGGGTGGTGCCTGTGGCTTAGTGATTAGGGCACTGGCTCCATATAATGAGGGTAGTGGGTTTGAACCCAGCTCCAGACAAACTGCAACAAAAAAACAGCCAGGCATTGTGGCAGGTGCCTGTAGTTACAGCTATTCAGGAGGCTGAAGCAAGAGAATTGCCTAAGTCCGAGAGCTGGAGGTTGCTGTGAGCTGTGATGCCACAGCACTCTACTGAGGGTGACAAAGTGAGACTCCGTCTATAAAAAAAAGAAGACTCCTTCTATAAAGAATTAATGGATTTGACAAGAAAATTTAAAATTTGGATGATTAAGACAACATAGGGAATGGATGAGAAAACGCAAAGACAGAACCAAAAGTCGGGTGAGAGATATGTAGAATATAGAAAGGATATGGCGCAGCTTAAAGAAATGAAGGAGACAATCAGGGAATGCAAAGATGCAGTAGAAAGTATCAAAAATAGATTAGACCAGGGAGAAGAGAGAACTTCAGAGCTAGGAGATAAAGTTTTTGAGTTAACTCAGGTAGTTACAGAGGCAGAAGAGAGAGAAAGCAGAAGAGGCGCTTAGAGAACTACGAGACAAATAATAAGAATAATAGTACAAATAATAGGAATTCCTGAAGGGGAAGAAGATTGTCCCAAAGGTATGGAAGCCCTACTGGAGACTATCATAAATGCAAACTTCCCAAGTTTTACTAAAGATCCCAACACACTCCTTTCAGGTGGGTATCGAACCCCAGGGCATCTAGACTCTAAAAGAGCCTCTACAAGACACATTGTAATGAACCTGTCCAAAGTCAAGATGAAGGAGAAAATTCTGCAAGCAGCTAGGAGGAAGCACCAACTGACCTACAAGGGCAGAGTCATTAGGATGACAGCAGATTTTTCAACTGAAACTTTCCAAGTCAGAAGAGCATGGTCATCCACCTTCAACATTCTTAAACAAAATGATTTTTAGTCTACAATTCTGTATCCTGCCAAACTAAGCTTTAAAATGGAATCAAATCCTCTTATGGAGATATAAGCACTGAGGAAATTCGCTACAACAAGATGAGCTCTACAGGAAATACTTAGATCTACTCTCAACACTGAATACCATAATGGACCAGCAAAGTAAAGGCCTAAAACTCAGCTTCCACAATGGTGCAAAGGATAAATCTACACAACAGACTTTCTCATAACAAGATGAATAAAATTCTAAAATGTCAATGGATTGAATTCCCCGCTGAAAAGGCACAGGCTGGCTGATTGGATAAAAAAGCACAAGCCATCCATATGCTGTCTCCAGGAGACACACTTCGCCTTAAAGGACAAATCAAGACTCAGAGTTAAGGGATGGAAAACAGTATTTCGAGCAAATGAAAATCAGAAGAAAGGAAGGATAGCAGTCTTATTCTCAGATACAAGTGGATTCAAAGCAACTAAATTTAAGAAAGACAAAGATGGTCACTTCATACTTGTCAAAGGAGCACCATAACAAGAAGACATGTCAATTTTAAATATTTATGCACCTAACTTAAATGCTCCCAGATTTATGAAACAGACCGTGAGGGGTCTGAGCAACATGATATCCCTTAACACCATATAGCTGGGAACTTTAACAAAATTCTGATGGAACTGGACAGATCCTCTAAACGGAAACTAAACAAAGATGCAAAGGACTTAAACGTGACCCTGGAACAAATGGGATTAATAGACATATACAAAACACACCATCCCCAAGCAAACGAATACACATTTTTCTCATCAGCCCATGGCACATACATACTCCAAAATAGATCACACTCTAGGATACAAATGAAACCTCAGCAAAATTAAAGGAATAGAAATTATACCTTGTCTCTTTTCAAACCACAAGGCAATAAAAATGAAACTCAGTTCCAATGAAAACATTCATCTCGGCTCGGTGCCTGTGGCTCAGCAGGCTAAGGCACCAGCCACCTACACCTGAGCTGGCGGGTTCAAATCCAGCCTGGGCCTGCCAAACAACAATGATGGCTGCAACCAAAAAATGGCCGGGCGTTGTGGTGGGCACCTGTGGTCCCAGCTGCTTGGGAGGCGGAGGCAGGAGACTCGCTTGAGCCCAGGAATTGGAGGTTGCTGTGAGCTGTGATGCCACAGCACTCTATCCAGGGTGACAGCTTGAGGCTCTGTCTCAAAAAAAAAAAAAAAGAAAACGTTCATCTCCAGACCATGGCATGAAAATTGAACAACCTTATGCTGAATGATTATTGGGTTCAGGAAAAGATAAAAGAGGAAATTGTTAAATTCCTCAAACATAACAACAATGAAGACACAAGTTACCAAAACCTGTGGGATACAGCAAAAGCAGTCCTGAGAGGAAAATTTATTGCACTAGATGTCTACATTCAAAAAACAGATAGGCAGTGCCTGTGGCTCAAAGGAGTAGGGCACCAGCCCCATATACTGAAGGTGGCAGGTTCAAACTCAGCCCCAGCCAAAAAGACTGCAAAAACAAACAAACAAACAAAACAGAAAGTGAGCACATCAAGAAACTCACAAACCATCTTATGGAATGGGAAAAAGAAGAACAATCTAATCCTAAACCCAGCAGAAGAAAAGAAATAACCAAAATTAAATCAGAGATTAATGAAATTGAAAATAAAAGAATCATGCAGAAAATTAATGAAACAAAAAGTTGGTTTTTTAAAAAAATAAATAAAATAGATAAACCTTTGGTCAAACTAAATACAGAAAAGTAAAATCTTAGTAACCCTAATCAGAAATGATAAAGGGGAAATAACAACAGATGCCACAGAGATACAATCTCTGAATACGACAAGAAATGCTATGCCCAGAAATTTGACAATGTGGAGGAAATGGATCAATACTTGGAATCACACTCTCTCCCTGGACTTAACCAAGAAGAAATAGACTTCCTGAAAAGATCAATTTCAAGCACTGAGATCAAAGAACAATAAAAAATCCCTCTCTCCCCAAAAATGCCCTTAGCCGGGCGACGTTGTGGCAGGCGCCTGTAGTCCCAGCTACTTGGGAGGTTGAGGCAAGAGAATC
>CAUYON010007473.1:0-48910 GCA_963573935.1 Arctocebus calabarensis
AACATAGTGAGACCCCATCTTTATAAAAAAATTTGAACTTTAATGAGGTGTAGCAGTGCACGCTTGTAGTCAGTCCTGCGTACTTGGGATTTGGAGGCTGTCGTGAGCTTTGATTGTGCTATTGCACTCCAGCCTGGGTAACGGAGAGAGAATTTGTTAAAAAAAAAAAAGAAAAGAAAAAAGAGCAGGTGCTTTAGGAAAAACTCCCCTGCCCCCATCTCCTTGTGGCACCAGATCTGCCTCAGGAGGGCAGCTGGGGCTTGCAAAGCAGAGAGAGCTGTCCCCGGGCATCTGCCAGCTGGGGCTCATGGCCCCTGGCTGCACCAGACTTGCAGGCAGTGCCTGCCCCCCAGCAGAGCTCCCACAGGGGCTGAATGGGGCACGTGCCCAGGGCTAATTGATCCCCTTTGTACGGTGACTCCCTGACTCCCCCTCTGCCCCGCCCCCACTACACACTGCCTGGTCCAGCTTCCCTTATCTGAAGTTCTTCTGGTTTGTTGGTGACCTTCCTCCCCTTTGCTTTTCCAGATGAGGAGGAAGGGTCAGGGGCCAGGGCTGGGGCAGGGGTGAGCCTTTGAACTAGTTAATCATCTCAGCCCAGCCTGCCAATCTCCGGAGCCTGGAGGGCAGCATGTGCAGAGCTCAATCCATATTTTCTGAGTGAATAGATGAATGGAAAAGAGGCGAGAGGGAGGACAGAGAGGGTGGGAGTGTGGGCGGTGTACGGAGGTGCTAGGGGGAGCAGTTTGCTGGTGGGCTGGGAGCAGGTGCCCACGCAGCTCTCAATTAAATGCACTTGGGTTCCGTGGAAAGGCAGAAAGTGAAAGGGAAATCGCTGGCAGGCTGAGTCATTCCATCAGGGTGAACAATCGCAAGCAATTCTGCTTCCCACTGCTCAGGAGAAATCAAAGCCACTCTGCCTGGCAGCCTTTTGTGTGAGGGCCGCTGTCAGCATTCAGCTGTGCTGAACCTTCCTCCGTCCCGGTGGGCAGCCTGTGTCGCACGCAGCAGTGCTGATTGACATTTCTCCCGGGAACAAGATTACCCACCAATCCCAACCTGCCCTTCCCCCTTCCAAAAATAAAACCACAGTTACATGCAAAGCTCATGCCAATGTCACCCTGCTGCCGTTTGTGTTCCCACAAGGGAGAGCGGGACGCTCATCTGCACTTGTGACTGGGTGCCACCTGCCACCAGACCCCAGGGCCCCAGGGGAGATGGGCAGTGCCTGCTGATGAAAGGAGCCATTTCCGAAGACCTGTGACTCAGATCCTAAGTGGAGGAGTCAGGGAGACGCCCTCACCTGCACAGAATGCTCAAGAAACCCAGGACCAAATAAACCTTTGGAGGCCAAAATGCCAGGGACGGTGGCCTTCCTTGCCTCCTGAACCTTCCAAACCCAGAGTGAAGATAAGACCTCCTGGAAGGTGAACCCTGAGTCTGAGTGATGGATGCTCAGAACCCACAAGGCCTTGGACAGGGAGTGAAATATACATTTTACCGGTTTACCAAATTGGCAGCTGCCTGAATTTGCCTCTGAGGCCAAGTACAGGTTCAGTTAGAGAAGAACCTGTGAAAAATGAGCAGTGGCAGCTGTGGGTGTGGGATGCGCTGTTAGGTCCCTGGGCCAGGTACCAAAGTTGGTACCTGATTGGCCTTTGTCACACCAGATATCCCAACATCTCCAATGTGATGGGAGAGATCTCAAGTTCCCTCAGGCCCTCTGACTCTGAGGATTGCCTTTGCGGGGACCCTCTTCCCAAATTTTGATCTCCCTTCACTGTCCCTCGCTCCCCATCATGGTTCTCTTCCCTCTTTAGACCAGGACCCTCCATCAGAAAGGTGACAGGTGAGCTGACTGTCCAGTCCATCTCTGGAGTCGGGGAGAAGACATGGCGACAGAGTCTCCTGGTGACGGCGCGCCCTTAAAGAGAAAGGTGGCACTCAGCCCCTTCAGGGGCATCGCAGACGCAGCCACCACGGTCTTCCACTTACGCCAGAGCGCCGTCCTGTCCCAGGCAGTTGAGAGGATGAGAAACAGGCTGGTGCCAAATGGAACAACAGAATGGAGGAAAGCTTTGAAGGCCAGAGATGTTTCAGGGTCCACAGAGGTTAGGTGACTGTGCAAGGACAGGAGCAGAGCTGGGGTGGGGACCTGGCCTCCTGGAGCCTCCCAGCACTGCCTGCTGACACCTATCCTTAACAACAGGGAGGGGAGGTGAAGGGGTGGAGTGGGAACATCCCCACGCTGAGAAGCGCTGCTTTTAGAATACTTCTGTCAGGGCGGTGCCTGTGGCTCAGTGAGTAGGGCACTGGCCCCCAAAACCAAGGGTGGTGGGTTCAAACCAGGCCCGGCCCAACTGCATCAAAAAAAATAGCCAGGCATTGTGGCGGGCGCCTGTAGTCCCAGCTACTCGGGAGGCTGAGGCAAGAGAATCGCCTAAGCCCAAGAGCTGGAGGTTGCTGTGAGCTGTCACTGCATGGCACTCTACCAAGGGTGACAAAGTGAGACTCTGTCTATAAAAAAAAAAGAAAAAAAACTTCAGCGTGCTGGCTCAGGCTTGTAATCCTGACAGTCTGGAAGGCTAAGGGAGGTGGATTGCTTGAGCTCAGGAGTTTGAGACCAGCCTGAGTTTTTCTGTTTCCTACAAATAGGAAAACAAGCTGGGCATTTGTGACAGCTGCTTACAGTCCCAGCTACTCAGGAGGCTGAAACAAGAGGATCGCTTGAGACCAAGAGTTTGAGGTTCCTGTGAGCTATGATGCCACAGCATTCTACCCTAGGGGCAACAGAGTAAGACTCTGTTTCAAAAAAAAAAGAATACTTTTGTCAGACTAGAGATGGAGCCTGAGACTGCCGTGACATCCCCAGCCCTAAACAGGGTCTGGTGATGAGTGACAAATGCTGTCTTTCCATGAAAAGTCAGTGGCAAATTGGAGTGTATAAGTGTGGGCAGGGCAAAGGTGCTGCTCAGAGTGGAAGGAAGCAGGCAGCCGCTCAGAGTGGAAGGAAGCAGGCAGAGTGGACAGCCCTGTGCCATCTGCAAGACCCCCGGGAGGGCTCTGCTTTGGGCAGGGAAGAAGGAGACAAAAAGCACAGACTCCCAGGAGTGGGTGGTGGTGGTGAAGTGGGAGGAGCACACAACACAGGCTCAACTTACAGACGCTCCCTCCCAGCCTCTCACCTCCCGTCATCCTCCCCGGGACCCACTCTCCTTTTATACCCACCGAGTGTGTCCAGTGTGGGGGAGGGGAGCGGGAGGCCACGCAGGGGGCCACGCTGGGAGACCTGGCAGATTCCAGAACTCAGAAAGGTCCTGGGATCAAGGCAGTCCTGGCAGAGGGCAGAGAGCACATCCCTGACTCCGGGAACTGGAGATGACCTGGTGTGGTGTGAAGAGTTCAGCATGGTCCTTTAGAGAGGGTAGCTTTGGGACCTGGTGCTTTTTTTGTGTGCTCAGTGGCGTGGGCCTGTCAGATGGGAGTCTTCGCGCACACCCTGGGAAGCCTGAGATTGTTCCCAGCGAGCCTCTGATGGCCTGAGTCAAACCTCTCCCTGTGCCCTTTGCAACATCTGGCTGAGGAGTTCTGACTTCTGCATCACCTCTGTCCTGATTTCCCAACCTCCCTTACCTCCTCCAGGGCTCACCTTCAAGCCTCTTAGCCTCTGCTGGGCATCCAGTGACCCACCACCCCCAACAGAAGCCCAGGGCTCCAGCCGTGTTGTGCCCCAGCTGCCACAGAAGTCCCTGAGTCAAAAGCAGGGCCCTGGCCTGGTAGGGTGGACACTGCCACATGTCACTTCCCTCCCAGTACCTTCCAGCCCTTTATGTCCCAGCCCTCCCTCTCCCTCCCTCGTGTGCTCGGGAGACTTTACATCATGAGCTAACGCTTTTGTCAACCACATAGGAAACACCTTCTGAGCCGGGTTCTGAGGAGTGCACCAAAGAATCACGGTGTCCTAGTTTGCCTGGACGCTCACGGATCCCTTCATGTTTCTCAAGTCCTGTCCAGCAAACCTTTGCCACTCTTCCAGCCCTGCTTCCCTGCTGCCACCTCGCCCCCTGCAGACAACTTCATGTCTATAATTCAGACAGAAGCAGAATTATTGGCAGGAAACTCCCTCAATTCCCTGACCTCAGGAGCCTGCGATCAAAGTGACTGCTGCCTCCTGTGTGCCTGTCACCGTGAAATAGAAGTCTGTCCTCATACCCCGTGATTCCTTCCATCCAAGGCATGATTCCTGTCAACCCCGACCTTCTCAAGGGTCCTGCTCCAAGAATTATGTTCTCTTCCTTCTATTTCTTCAAGTTCTGCTTTTTTCTTATTCTTTCTCATGAGCCCTGAAACATGCATAAGTCCTCTAGTTCTAAACCAACATACAAGCTCAGAACGCCCCTTTCCTGCTGTCCCCAGCCTGGCGTCTTGAGAGAGAAAGCCATGCTCTCTACTGACACTCACTCATTTTCTACTTGTTCTTTGAGCCACAGAAGGCTGGCTTCTGTCCCTGCTAATACACTAGACCCGCTGTCCAGGGATGTTGCAAAATCCAGTGGACATTTCTGTCAATTATCAAACTTGACCTCTCAGTTACTCCATCTTTATTTTACTCCATCCTTTTGGAAACACTGTTTCCTAGGCCTATGTGATAGTCAGATCTCTTGGCTTTCCTCCCATTCTCCATCACCTCTGTCTCATTCATTCGTTAAGTGTGAATGCTCTTCTAGGGTCTGTCTTGGACCCTGTCCTCTGATTCCCCACTGGCTTCAGCCGCATCTATAAGAGCATGATTTTCAGTTCTGTGCCTGTAGCCCAGCTCCTTCCTGACCTCTCCCTCAGCACGTCCACCTTTCCTGGTCTTCCTCACCGTTATCCATCTGCCCCCAGCTGGCTCCCCCTTCTGGGTTCCCAGTCTTAGAGAACAGCGCAGCTGTGAGCAAGCCAGAAACCTGACCCCGGGAAACCTGCCCAAGTCAGAACACTCAATCCTTCTCTTCTCTCCCTATTTATTTTTTGCCTTCACCAAGCTCTGTCTCGTTTTTGGTTTTCCTAAAAGCCAACATTCCCTGCAGCTTTACTGCCACCGTCTTGGTTTAAGTTGATCATATTTCCCTTAGGATATTCATAGACCTGTTATTTGCTCTTTCCCTAGTCCTCTTAAGGATATGAAGGATATCCTATTCCACAAAGACCACAGTCCAAACTTTCTCTTTTTTTTGCAGTTTTTGGCCGGGGCTGGGTTTGAACCCGCCACCTCCAGCATATGTGGCCAGCGCCTTAGTCCATTGAGCCACAGGCGCCGCCCACACAGTTCAAACTTTCTAACAGAGAAGCTCTCCAGGATCCAGATTCTGTTTATCTCTGCGTCTTCTCGTTAAGATGGCACGGCTGCCTCTCCTCGGCCCCCCATCTCTGCTGGCTGACCGGGTAGGTCTCCAGTGTCTCTTGAGGACCCTACCACGGGTTTTCCATGCTTCTCCCTATACCCTAGCTGCTGGGACTTTACTGAGACATCACCCCGGCCATGAAGCCTTCCTGTGTACCTGCAAGGTGGCCTGTGCTCGTTCGTACAGCAGCATGAATCCTACAGAGCACAGCTCCTCTTCCCTCATGGCTCCTCCACAGTGCGCTGTATGACTGTGTTTCATCCGACCCCCAGCACAGTGCCTGGCCCTGGGCTCGGCAGGTGGTGGCTGAATGAATGGACAGGCGTGTGTTTAGAAATTGTCTTCTACTTAGTGGTGCTTGAGTTCCACGAGCTCCCCTTTCCCAACTCTAATACCATGAAACACTCTACGTGGTGGGTGGGAGTCTAGGGGACTCCTTGGAACACACTAGGTAGCCCAGAGCACAGCTGTGACAATCTCCCCCCCGCATGTCATGTGGGCACTCCTGCCTCAGTGGCATCTTTCTCTGAGCAATGGGCCTGGGCTGTGTGTTTACTACAGCAGCAGTCTCTAACATTTTTGGCACCAGGGACTAGGTTCATGGAAGACAATTTTTCCATAGAAGGGAAATAAGGGGCAATTAGATTCTCATAAGATTTAAGGAGCATGCAACCGAGATCCTTCACGTGCACGGTTTACAGGGGGTCACCCTCTTATGAGAATCTAACGCTGATGCTGATCTGACAGGTGGCAGAGCTCAGCAGTGATGTGGGCAATGGGAGAGGCTGTAAATACAGATAAAGCTTCGCTCGCTCCCCACCCGCCCTCGGCTGTGTGGACTGGTTCTGCGGCCCGGGGATTAGGGACTGCAGTGCTGGAGTCTGGGGGTTCCACCTTCCCAGGGACAGGAGATCACAGCTGAATGACGTGCCCTGCAGGGGGACGGGTGTGCACTGTATCAACACTCCTGTTGATGTTGGCTTTTTCTGCACTGCATTTTGTGAAGAGAATCTGGGACACACAAAGCAGCCAACTGTCCTCATTTGCCCCGGGCCTGTGGGGATTCCTGGGATGTGAGACGTCAGTGCTAAATCACAGGGAGAGTCCTGGTAAAGCCGGGAGGAGCTGGCGGCCCCAGCTCGGCTGGAAGTCGGGATTTGTAGGAAAGAAGATTGGATTAGTTCTCAGGGACCCCTTGACCTGACCCTTGGGCCCGCCCTGAGTGGCTCTCTGGAGTGATGTGATCAAAACAAAGATAAAGTGGCCGCCATGTGCCTGTCTCAATGGAGCTCTGGCTCAGGGGTGTGACCCTGGGCTGGGGGTGCGGGTTCTGCAGGCAGTGGGTGGAGGAAATGTCATCCAAGTGGAGGCAGACGGGACTGTGCGCACTGGTCAACCCCCAGCCCCACTCTCCTGCACCCCCAGACTCCAGAAAGAGGGGGGAGCAGTGAGTGGGGAGGAGCCCGAGCAGGAGGCAGAGGTCTAAGGGATGGGGGAGAAGAGGGATCCCCAAAGGGCAAGGGGTCATCTGCCTGTGGTGGACAGAGAAGGAGAAGAGACAGAGGGAGAAAGATGGACCGTGCTGGGGGCACCACAGGGAGACCCCAGACCGGGGTTGCACCATGATATATATGGAGCGACAAAGCAGAAGGGGGAGGGAGGGTCCCCATGCTAAAGCAGCGGCGCTTACAGACATTGTACCCCAGCCGCTGGTTATGAGGATCTAGTTTCTTCTGCGCAGATGCCGCAGACCAGCGTGAGCTGCTGTGAACCGACACGAATGCTTAGTAGCAAGCTGTGTGCTTGAGCGCACTTTAGCACGGGTGGGAGAAATCTTATTAGCCTGCAGAAATGGAGGCGGTGTTTGGGGACTGGAGCACATTTAAACAGGAGGAGACGTCTATAAAACTAGTAGCCACCTACCTGCAACCCTTTTACCACCACCTCCAAAAAATAAGGAAAGAAAAAAAAGAAAAGAAAATGTATAAAAGGCCTTTAGGTTATCAAGAAATAATATAATCTCGGGATAAAATGTGTTTTGTGTTATTGTAAGATACACTGGCTTAATGAATGGACAACTAGCATACTATAAAAAATAGATAGTTTTTTGGGTTTTTTTTTTTGCAGTTTTTTGGCTGGTGCTGGGTTTGAACCCACCACCTCCAGCATATGGGGCCTGCACCCTACTCACTGAGCCACAGGCACTGCCCAATATATAGATTTTTTGGGGGGGGTCTATCCTCTCTGCTAATCTTTGGGCTTCTTAAAGACTAACAGTAACACTGTTGAATTTGTCTCTGCACACTCAGGAAAACAACTGTTCAAAGGAGGAGGAAGGGAAGCCAGAGAGGCCCCAAGAGTTTGGAAGACGTGTTAGCAGGTTAGTGTTAGGGAAATAAAAAATGGCAGACACTTAGCTGTTTGCCTCCAAAGTTGCTGAAATTGCCACTGAATTTCCTTTTCCTGCTTTAGCTTCCGTCCCGAGATGTAGAATTGCTATGGAGGGAGGGGGGACAGAGGAAGGAGCCCTGGGCCGCGCTCGCATAAGGGTGGCAGTGAAGATGCTCAGGTTCCCTTGGGCGCCACAGCCCACTACACAGAGGAGGTCGGATTTCTCTCCTTTTCTCAGTTCTTTCTTTCTAAGTGTCAGCCCTGATCTTAGATCAAGCGGCCCCCAGTGAGGGTCCCCCTTCCTCTTGGTTCCATCTGCCCCGTGACAGTGCTAATTGGAGAGATGGCAGCTCCTCCTGCAGTCTTGCTTTGTCAGGCGTAAAAGTCCTCCCGAATTCTCTGGATGTGGATGGTGTCCCCGCTGGCAGTCTTCCTCACTTGTCACTCAGGCCTCATGAAAGGCCCCCCTTACAACTTGCTCATTCACTGTACCTCATTGTCCCTGCCCATTCATTGACATTGAGGCGCGTGCACATGTGTTCAGACCCCCTGTTCCATTAGCAGTGAGGACACTTGGAATAAAGGGCAGCATTGCCTGAATGCAGAACTGCCCTCCCTGCTGATAGCTGGGGAGTCCATTGCACTAATAATAACTAATGTTATTTAGTCCATTGCACTAATAATAACTAATGTTATTTCAACAAGTGCCAAGTGCCAGGAGAATTGGTGGCCGGGGCAGGGCAGGGAGAGAGAAAGGGACAGAGGTGGTTCCGACAGCAACATCAATCACTCCAGACCGAGGACTCCAGAGAGACCCTGCTCGTCCCTTCTTGTCCTTCCCAGAACCAGCACATTCTGAAGCTGCCCCCGCCTTCCCCTCAGCCGTTAGCCTGGCCTTCCAGACTCATCGTCTACCTCCTTCCTGCACTGAGTTTGGCTCCACCCGGCCGGTTTTGCTCCTATCATCATGAAGATGATGATATATATCTATACACATACTCTCATTTTGCTTATATATTCATTTAAATCATTGATTACGGGCTGGAGGGCTGCAACGGCAGGAAGAACAGCTGTTCTCCCTAAGCAACTCAGCGAAAACAGTGTTTTGTCAACATTTTTTAAGGTAATGGTTAGCGAGCTGGTTGTTAGGACTGTGGATGTTTTACCTTGAAAGGGATTAAGGGAAGCAGAGCACACAGGTCAGACTGAGATAGGTAAGAGGGAAGAGTCAGGAGAGGATGATGCTATCATTGTACTCCATTCTGCTACCCACCCACCCAAGTGCAGGCCCCCAGACCTGAACTCCCCCATACCCAAATCCCACCACCAGACCCTCTAAGGCCCACCCATTCCTTTTGCCACCAGGCACACAGTTCTTCACTGCCCCCGGCCTTCCTGGCAACTCCTTCGCAGATACTTGTAAGGCCCCTTCCTGGTCACATGTAAATATTCAAGTGAGACGTCAAGTTCAGGCAGGCCAGGGGGGGCTCATGCCTCCGTCACCCTCCAGAGCACCTGGTGAGCAACACTTACACCTGACAGCTGCTCTCCGTGCTTGCTGGGCCTCTGGTCCAGCGGAGGCAGGTTGATGTTTTTCAAGCAAACAATACAATGTGTCCTCTCCCAACTGGACCTGGTGGCCAGTTGCTCCTGAACATCAGGGGCATTTTTGAAATCAAAAGAGCAGAGTTTCTCTAGGGTCAGGCGGAGGTAGCTGGGCCTCGGCTAGCTTCCCCCAGTTCAAAACCACTATGATAAACAGGTTGGGGTAGTTGTAAAGATTAGATGATGTGATAACATACATAAAGCCTCTGACCCAGGGTCCAGCATACAATAGTAGGTGCTTAGTAAATGTTGTCCCATTTGAAATGTAAAGAATAGATATTTTTTAGAATAGAATAGAATTAGAATAGGGCAGTTTCCCTTCCATCCTCACCTTCCAGTACCATTTCTGGGGGTCAAAAGGGAGATAGGGCAGGCTGGCCCTAGAAGAGCTTTATCCTAGCCTAGTGATAAAGATCCAATGCCTTTAGTGGTCTCAGGATTTAAATTAAAAAAGAAGGGTTTTTTCTGGGTTTTTTTGAGACAGAGCCTCAAGCTGTCACCCTGGATAGAGTGCTATGGCATCACAGCTCACAGCAACCTCCAATTCCTGGGCTCAAGAGAATCTCCTGCCTCTGCCTCCTAAGTAGCTGGGACTACAGGCGCCCGCCAAACACCCAGCCATTTTTTGGTTGTAGCCGTCATTGTTCTTTGGCGAGCCTGGGCTGGCTTCGAACCCGCCAGCTCAGGTGTACGTGGCTGGTGCCTTAGCCCGTTGAGCCACAGGCCCCAAGCCAAAAAAAAAGGAGATATTTTGTGGATACTCAGATGTGTTCTGGAACCATCTAACAGGAAAGTGGTGTTGCAGGTTGCTATGATCTGAATGTTTGCATCCCCCCAGAATTCACGTGTTGAAACCTGATCACTAATGTGGGTGAGGTGATGAGGTCAGGAGAGTGGAGCCCTCAGGAATGGGACCAATGTCCTTATACAAGAGGCCCCAGAGAGCTGCTTTGTCCCTTTCACTTTCCAGAACAGCAAGCAGGCCCTCACCAGACGTGGAACCTGCTGGTGCTGCCTCAATTGTGGATTTCCCAGTCTCCAAAACCATGAGAAATAAATTTCTATTGCCTG
Source organism: Arctocebus calabarensis (assembly GCA_963573935.1). Taxonomy (NCBI): domain Eukaryota; kingdom Metazoa; phylum Chordata; class Mammalia; order Primates; family Lorisidae; genus Arctocebus; species Arctocebus calabarensis. The sequence continues at coordinate 10,455 of CAUYON010007473.1, forward strand.
CAAGCTATCCTCTTCATGTTTGTTTTTTTTTTAAATAGCAACCTGAACAGACTGAAGTCCCTTCTGGAGGCTCAAAGAGGGACATATTTCAGCAGTTTACATGAAGAGCTGTTTCCAAGCAGACAGCCTGCTTCTCAGTTCTTCCTCCTCACCTGGCTGTTCTGGGGAGACACGTGGTCAGATAAAAGAATACAGACTATGCACAGCAGCAATTCATCTGCAAGGAGAGAGTGTGGGGACACTGCTGAGATGTCATCTTGGCTGTGGCACAGGAAGGAAAGACCCAGGGTCTACAAGCCACAGAGCAAAGACTACCCAACTGTGCCCACTGCACATCTGGCCCGAGCAGCCTCCCCAGATGGGGCTTCTCCATTACAATGGTCTAGGGTCATTGAAAATCTCCCAGGTCAACAAATCAGGGTTCCATTAGAGGCAAAACCAACTGAATACAGGGAATCTGAGAGATGCCCAAGCTAGCAACTCCTCCCTTTTTTGATGGTGGCGTAGAAATGCAATGGTCTACAGGTCAGGCATCCTGGGCTTGAACTTGCCCTTCTCAGCCATCAACCATCGTGTGGTTTCGAGAAGCGTTCTTTCCCAGGCTTCACTTCCTTGTTGGCTCATGGACAGCTTCGTAACTGCTCTTTCTAACAGAGAAAGGTTTTATCAGCAACTGGTCAAATCAGTGACCAAACACACTTTGAGAAGAGAACAAGGATTATTGGTGAATGTCCACCACCAAGTCCAGCCTTGTGTTGAGGGAGCACAGGCCACACCAGAGCCGTTTAAGAGGGAGTCACCCTAGCAAAGAACTGAGTTTATAGGTGAGTCCTAGGTGGGCCGAGCAAGGTGGGCCATGGCCAGGAGGCCACAGCAGAGCTGTCCTGAAAATTGTGAGTCAGTGCAGAACAGGGGCCAGGAGCCTGCAGCCCTCTGCTGGGAGCAGGGCCACGAGAGCAGTGTGGGGGCAAAGAGTTTATTGTTTGTTTGGTTTTGTTTTAATCACCAGGTTAGCAAAAGGATATAGACATGCACATGCACGTTTACTGTTTTTAAAAATGGAGAGTTTTTTGGACGGTACCTGTGACTCAAAGAAGTAGGGCGCCGGCCCCATATACCAGAGGTGGCAGGTTCAAACCCAGCCCCGGCCAAAAACTGAAAAAAAAAAAGAGAGTTTTTCTGTCTGGTAACACAAGTATATTCAAGTGGGAGCAGGGGAGTGAGAAGGAGGGAAAGGGGAGAGGGGAGGAGGGAAGAGGAATGGTATACGCTTCCCTAATGGGCACAGCGCATCCCCTGGGTGAAGGGCTCAACTACAACTTGAACTTTATCTAACAAACACAATGTAACCAACCATTTGTACCCTCATATTATCTGAAGTTCAAAAACAAATGGAGAGTTGAGAACCAAAAGTCCCCAAGGAGCCTTCGTCACTCATCTCTGTGTGTTGCCATGCAGACCTGTGGACGTGACCCAGGGGGAACCTGGCCGTGTTCTGTGGTCCCCTCCTCTGTATTTGCTCACATCTACCCTGTCCATTCCCCTCCCCAGTGTCCATTATCAGCTCATGCCTCGAGTGTAATGACAACCACTGAGATGGCCTGCCTATCTCTTCTGCCCCAGCCCATTTTCCACAAAGGACTTTCTCAACGCAGATTTCAGTACTTGGGTCACTTACCTGCCGGAGAGCCTTTTCTATGCTCTCGCAGCCCAATAACCTTCTTGTGCTCTCATCAAGACCCAAGCTGCCATCCGATAGTCTTAGAAAAACTCTCCATTAAGTCGTGAAATCAAAAGGCTGTGTTCGAAACTGATCTTACCACGACTTCCTCTGGGGGAGACCTTCCTGCTCTCTGAAAATGACCTCATAGACTTGCAGAGAGCATCAATGTCAGTGAATGCGAAGGGCTTTCCAAACTCTAAAGTGTAGTGGTAACATTCCAGTCCACGTGGGTGCTGAGGACCTCTCTCAAGGTCTATTCAGGATGGTCCTCATGCCGGGTCCCTCCATAGGAGTCCTCTGCCTTTTACTAGCAGGCAAATCCTGCCCTCCAAAGCTCAGCAGCCTCCCACCCTGAAACCTTCCTTCACTCACCACATCCCTTAGTTTTGAGCCTGGCCTGACTCATTTCTTTTGTGCATAGATAACAGTTAGTAGCCCCACTATGTGTGTATGTGTGTGTGGAGGGGTCCTCGTTATCTCATTTAGTGCTTGCAATAAACTTAGACAGTCTTTAGCTCCAACATTAATATTCAAGGACCTCTGGGTACAGTGGCTCATGCCTATAATCCTAGCACTCTGAGAGCACAAGTGAGTGGATTGCCTGAGCTCATTGGTTAAAGACCAACCTGAGCCAAAGCGAGACCCTCCCGTCTCTAAAAAATAGCTGGGTGTTGTGGCAGGTGCCTGTAGTCCCAGCTACTCGGGAGGCTGAGGTAAGAGAATCGCTTAAGCCCAAAAGTTTGAAGTTGCTGTGAGCTGTGATGTCACAGTACTCTACCTAGGGCAACAAAGTGAGACTCTGTCTCAAAACAAAGACCAATAGCACTTCTAAATACTAGCAACAAATAAACAGACAAATTCTAAGAACAGACATACCATTTACAAAATGTGTATGTCTGGGAATTAACGTGACTGAAGGTAGATATGACCTCCACACTGAAAACTGTAAAGTATTAATGCGATAAAGAAAATCTAAATTAATGTGGGGATATCCCAGGTTTGGGTAGCAAAAGTCTTGGTAATCTAAAGATTTTTATTCTTTCCAAATTGACCTGGAATACAATCACGGTCAAAATCTCAGCAGTTTATATATTAAAATACAAAGGACCAAGAAAAAGTAAGACCATCTTGATAAAGAATCAAGGTGGAGGGTTAATGCAAATAGATAGCAAGATTTATGATGAAGTAATGGTAATGAAGACAATCTGTTGTTGATATAAAAGTACATAGATAAACTGACCACAGGAATAGAATAGGATCCATAACCAGACCCATGTACATGTGGTCACTTGATTTATGACAAAGAGGACATTGTAGCTGGGGCGACTAGAATCCATTTAGGGAAAAAAAAATCTCCACTCCTACTTCACATGCAGATATTTCCAGATAGACTGTAGACATAAATAAATGCAAAAGGTCAAACACTAAAGCGTCTAGAAGACAACACAGGAGAATATCTTCTTGACCTTTGGATAGGCAAAAATTTCTTACCAGGACTTAAAAAACCCCTAACCCGGTGGCTCCTGTAGCTCAGTGGCTAGGGCACCAGCCACATGCACTGGTGATGGCAGGTTTGAACCCAACCCTGGCCTGACGAAGAGTAATGACATCTACAACAACAATAAAACCACCACCCTAGAGGAAAAATATTAATAAATTGAGAATTTTTTTTTTTTTTGAGAGGGACTCTTACTTTATGCCCTGGGTAGATTGCTGTGGCATTCGAGAGCACAGCAACCTCAAACTCTTGGGCTCAAGCAATCCCCTTGCCTCAGCCTCTCGAGTAGCTGGGACTACAAGAATAAATTAAGAATTTCTTTCCATCAAAGGTCTTCACTAGAAGTGAAAAGGCAAGTCACAGCATGAAAGAATATATCTATAATACATATTCCTGACAAAGGACTCATATCAGAATATGGAAAAGGACTCTTAGACATCACCAATAAAAAAAAAAAGTCCCAAATCAAAATGAGCAAATCATTTGAACAGGCAATTTATAAAATAGGATATGAAAATGGCCAAAAATGTTTAAAAAGGTGTTCACCATGATTAGTCATCAGGAAAATGTAAATAAAAGTGATGATTAAATTCTACTAAACAACCACTAGAATCGTAAAATGAAAGCCAGACAGTATCAAGGGTTGACAAGAATTCAAAGTAAGGGTCACTCTCATACACCACTGTGCGGAATGCAGACACACACCCAGCCACACTAGGAAAACTCTTGGCAGTGTGAGAGTTGAACAGAGGCATACTTTAAGGTCCAGCAACTCCACTCCTGGATTTGCTCTTGGTAGAAATGGCCACATGTGTTTACTAATGAGACCCAGCATCTTTGTGTGTGAGACTCCCAGACTGGGAGTGACTGGAAACCTAAATGTCCATCAAGAGAATAAATGGGTTGGATGACAATGAGCATGAGGGCATTGCTGCTACATACATGGGCCAGTCTCACAAAGGACACCTGTGCAATCCCATCAATAAAAGGTTTAAGGGGGCGGTGCCTGTGACTTAAGGAGTAGGGCGCTGGCCCCATATACCGGGGGTGGTGGGTTCAAGCCTGGCCTTGGCCAAAACAGCAAAAATAAATAAATAAATAAAATGTGTAAAAAAGGGTAACATTGATGACCTCAGAATGGGGAGTGATAGAGACTGGCAGGGAAACACTAGGAATTTCTGGGCTACTTTTCATGCTTAATTTTTCCACTTGGGTTCTATATATATGAACAGGTTGAAAATTTGTTTAGCTGTTCACCCATGATACGTGCGCATTTCTGTAGGTATGTCTTACTTCAATGCATGTTTTGTTTTTAAAAAACTTCTCGCCCGGCCAGGCACCTGTGGCTCAACGGGCTAAGGCACCAGCCACGTACACCTGAGCTGGCAGGTTCGAATCCAGCCCAGGCCCGCCAAAAAACAATGACGGCTGCAACCAAAAAGAAATGGCCGGGCGTTGTGGCAGGTGCCTGTAGTCCCAGCTACTTGGGAGGTGGAGGCAAGAGACTCACTTGAGCCCAGTAATTGGAGGTTGCTGTGAGCTGTGATGCCACGGCACTCTACCCAGGGTGACAGCTTGAGGCTCTGTCTAAAAAAAAAAAAAAATGTCTCGCCCTAATCCTACAAGGTGGTTCTTTTTTTTCCTAATTTGCCAATGAGGGAACAAGTCTCAGAGAGCACAAGGAAGGCAGCTGGTGTCACAGGAGAGTGAGAGGCAGAGGCAAGATTCAAGCCCACCCTTGCCTTCCTGGACTCACATAGAGGCCACTCACTTTTCCAAGCAGCCTGGCTCCTCACTGGGGCTTTGTGCCTTAAACGTGGATCTCTAGTTCTCAGGGTGGGGGTGGGGGGCTGCAGCAGGGCTTTAAGGAAGAAAGACTGGGCTGACCTTGTCCACAGCCCAGCCCAGCCCACTTGCAGCTGCAACACCAAGCAGGGGTGGCCCCTCCTCTCAGGGTGCTCTCTGCTGAGCTGTGCGTGGGGGTCCCGACTGCACTGTCTGCTCAGCCCCCAGCTCCCACTCCTCCCTCACCGTCTGGGCCTAGCAAGCTCCTTTTCCTTCCTAAAGAGGAGTGAAACTTCCCGGTGCTGGCAGCTCCCGTGGCACCCGCTGTCTCCCTCCCTCCCCCACGCAGCTGGGAGATTCTTAAATCACCGCCTCCGGGACCTGGATGCTGTCAGGAGCCTCTGCAGGGGCTGCCTGCCAGCCTCCCACAGCTCATGAAGGGGGTCGCCACTGCCTGGGAGGGGCTACCTGGAGACAGCCCGGCTCCCCTGCCGGGCAGAGGCAGTGCCCCAGGTGAAGCGGCAGTGCTCTGTCCCCGGAATGTTGAGCAGGCACAGAAGGCTCTTAGGCTCCTGGTCGCTGAGTGTGCCCCGGGCACTAAGATTCGGACCATGCACGGCACACACATGATCTGGAGACATGCCCTCCCCCCACCCAGGGAGTACTGTGACCACCCCATCCAACAGAGGCAGGAAGCCAGGCTGCAGTCAACAGCGCTGTGCAGCGCATGGTGGCACACAGCCGGGCATTGGGCAGCAGCTCCCCCCCCCCCAACAGGGCCCTGTGGCATCCCTCTGTCCCCTTGGCTTCCCTGCTCCTGCAGACCTCACCCCAACTCTGCCCCTCCCCCACCCCCCACCGTGTCCTCCCTCTGTCTGCTCTGGGATTAGTCCCTGATCCCTTAATTTCACCCCTCTCCTGGGTTGGGCGCGGCTGCCCACCCTCCAAGCTTCCATTTCCCTGTCTGTAAACCCGGAGCTGCCAGTAGCACCTATTTCATAGGGTTTGGTAAGGATTGAGTAAAATTTTATTTGTAGAAGGATAAAATTAAGAGGTTAATAAATGGCAGCTGGGTTTTATTTTATTTTATTTTTTAACATATGGGATTTAGCAATAAGATACCCGATTGCAGGGTTTCAGATTCTTTCTCTGTTTCCCCATCACCACCACTGCTGCAAGGACCCGGCACTATTTGTCAGCTTTCCTTATCTGAAAAACTCTAATCGTTTCCATTTGGGGACTTCAGAGATTAGATGTAGACAAAAGATTAGTAATCACAAATCAATTGTTTGCAGGAATTGCCCTTAAAGTGCATGGAAATCACTCATCTGACAAATAGATTATGAACTGGGGGCAGGAGGAGGTAGGGAAAAAGAAAAACTCTAGGGTCCAGAAGCACAGAACCTGCCACCCTGGAGGAACCCAATACATTTTTTAAAAAGCAGCCAGCGCTGGCCCAATGGCTCATGCCTGTAATCCTAGTGCTGGGAGGCCAAGGCAGGAGGATCACTTGATTTCAAGAGTTCCAGACCAGCCTGAGCTAGAAGTGAAAAATAGAAAAATTAACCCGGAGTCGCAGAGCCTATAGTTCCAGCTACTCAGGAGGCTGAGGCAGGAGGATCGCTTGAGCCCAGGAGTTTGAGGTTGCTGTAAGGTAGGCTGATGCCAGGAAACTCTAGTCTGGGCAACAGAGTAAGACTCTGTCCCAAAAGAAAGAAAAAGAAGAAGCACTTGTGTGGACCTGATTGAGTAGTCCTAGCCTCCCTCCAGGGTGACACCGAGGCCTGCCATAGTGACAAGGAGGGCGTAGGGGTGAGGCGTTTGGGTTAGTGCAATCTCCTCTTCCCTCTCTGCACCTGACTTCCCAGGTAAGAGCAGGACAGCCCCAGGGCGTGGATGAGAAGTCACCTCCTCCACCTTCAGCCACACCTACTGCCTCCTGAGGAAGCCCAAACAGGAGCACCTGTGGGGTCCTTTTCAGGGAAAGGAAGGAGGACAGAGTCAGGTGTCGAGGGAATCACCTGCCGCATGACTTGGGCCATGCCCGGGCTGGCACCAGATCCAGGACACCAAGCCACAACCCTTAGAAAGCAAACTCTTTCTCTGTCACACAGCATGGAAAGGATTCTCCAGCAAAGGCTGACTCCGAAAGCCCTTTCTGACCCTCAGGAGAAGTGGGCCTAACTCTCCTGCCGCTCTCTCTCTGCACAGCCTGAACTGGCAGCCTCTGAAGCACAGGTCTGGGCAAAGGCAGGGCACCAGCAACCCCAGCCAGGAATTCCCAAAAGAGCCTCCCGCCTCCTGGTCCTCACCTTGGGTCAGGCAATGGGGGGCAGTTCTCAGTCGTGGGCAGGAAAGGGGGGAGGGAAGGGGAGAAAGAGACGGACTCTGGGCTTGTCTTGCCACCTCTCCATCTTTTCCTGTCCGGGACACACCTCCCTAGGGCCTTTCTGGGTGGAGACATGTTAAGCAGAGCCCACGGTGTGGCACCATTATTTCTGACTCTTGGCAGGCTTCCCTAAAAACATTTCATGCCAACCAAAGTGAGGTCTAACTCCAGGCTGCCTTGTGTTTTCTTTAACAAGTTCCACATCTCTCATCAGCTTCTGAATCCCTAAAGCAAGGTCAAGTGGGAGTTTAATAGCTGTCTCTGGCACTGTGCAGAGGGCAGCCCTTTGAACTCAGTGTCTCCACCCCACAGGTGGGAGGTTCCCACCACCCATAATTTAGAGGGGGGGGTGCTGAGATTGCCCAGAGGGAAATCTCAGGACTCCTTTTGTTCCCAGGCAGCTTTTTGAGATCTCCTGGAGCATTTCTGTTCTAGAATCAGATAGCTCTTGTAACTGGGCTGGCACAAGTCACACAGCATCCTCTCTTCTAGATGTTTCTACCAGTCACACGGTGCCTGTTTCGTAGAGACACTGCCTTCCCCCTGGTCGATAACAACACGTTAGAAAGGAGAAATTGTCTTCAGTTATAGCACCCAGAACACGCCCGAACTTGTCTGATCTTGGAAGCTAAGCAGGGTCTGGCCTGGTTAATACTTGGACAGGAGGATGAAGAAATTGCTGGACTTTGACGATGCAGGTTCTAACATCAGACTGGAGCTCACTTAGCTGCGTCTCTTAGCTCCCTAGGCCACACCATTAAGAGAGAGAAGTTTTTTCCACTTAAAAACACACACACACACACACACACACAGGCTGGGAGCGGTGGCTCATGCCTGTAATCCTAGCACTCAGGGAGGCCAAGGTGGGTGGATTGCCCGAGTTCACGGGTTCGAGACCAGCCTGAGCCACAGTGAGACCTCATGTGTAAAAACTAGCCAGACATTGTGGCAGGTGCCTGTAGTCTCAGCTACTTGGGAGTTGAGGCAAGGGAATCACTCAAGCCCAGGAGTTTGAGGTTGCTGTGAGCTACCACGCCACAGCACTCTACCAAGACCAACAAAGTGAAACTCTGTCTCCAGAAAAAGAAAAATGCGCAGGCACACACAGAAGAGAAGAAAGGTGACCTGGGAGATGCATTAAATCATTCAAGGCCAGCCTGCTTATTGCATGTGGGAAGGCTCATCTATGTGTCCCTGCTAGGGAGTGTGTGCCCCAAACAGGAGCAGCTTCTCCTCAGCCCACCCAGGCTGCCCCCAGCTTGTTTAATGCCACTTTGGCAGAATAAATGTTTCTAATGCAGAACTAGACTCTTAATCACGTCTTCTGTATTCTCCTATGTGAGGCTCAGGCAGACCGGGGTCCTCCCACATCTGTGTAGCCCCCAGAAAATGAACACAGAGAGAAGTTTCCTTTTATTTATTTTTCTTCCTCTTCCTTACACAAGACATAATGCAGAAAACGATCCAGATAGAGAGACACTGGCCTTGAAGCAGGAGGCGGGGGGAAGGAAGAAAGAGGAGAGGAACTCTCTCTCCAGTTGTTCGCCCTGGGGAGAAATCCTCCTCCCTGGAGTCTGTTTCACGTGCTGACCTGAGGTGGCAGAGATGGAGGTAGGGGGTCCTTCCCAGAGGAGGAGGGAAGCCCCGCCGACCTGGATGATATCCCAGCCCTCTCTTCTCTCATCCCATCCTGCACACACATTTGGCACGATCTGGGTAAGAGATCCGCCTTCGGGGCTGGGTCCCAACCTCGGGAGACTCCATGATGCCGCGCTCACCTGTTCCATGTAATTTCAGAGGCTTTCAGTCTATTTTAATACGGTGAACTTGACAATACAGATGGAGATGCACACTGATGAAGGTGGAAAGGATTGCCTCCCATTCTGTGTTGTTACAACCGTCTCTTTTTGCCAGAGTAAGTGGGTAAGAAGGTTATTGCCCCAAGTAGCACTGCCTGGCCCTAAGGTCATCTCTCACTGACCCCCTGGACACCTGCCTGTGTCCAGGGCCCCTAGCCCTCCTGCACAGGCACCTCAGCATCATGCCCAGTTCCCTTGCTTTGCAGCTGCCCACAATGGGCGCAAGACTCACATAAACTGAGTTGCTGCTATGTTTCCTATGCTTTCACTTATATTGGCTGATGGAATTTTCACAAAAATTCTATGAGACGCAACATAGAGTTCATGACATTGAAGGTCAGAAAGACCAAGTGATTTATCCAATGTCACACAGCTAATAGACGGCGGAGCTGGGATCTGAACACTGGCTGATCTGATTCCAAAGCCCATGTTTTCTCCAGTGTCCACTCCCAAACTTGTCCACAGAGTTTACACACAGGAAAAAACTGCACATCTTGCCTTGAGGACTTTCCTGCTATCTCTGCCAGGCCATAGGGTGTTGTCCAGGTGAGAGCGAACTCCTCGGGGAGACTAAGGGAGCACCCAGAGCTCTCACGGGACACTGCTCCAACTCTGCTCCCACCCCTGGCTAACCAGGGTTCTAGTAGGTAAGACAGAAAATCCTGGGCACCAGGTTGGGGGTCTTCCAGGGAGAGATGGGAAATACTGTTCTGAAAGATTCATAGCAGCGGCCCTTGGCACCTTGCTCTTCTAAGATTGAGGGGCGTCCTGCCCTGTCATCAGTATCCCTCAGCATTGGCACGTGCACCTGCCTTCCGTCTGGGAAGCTTTCCCCCTGTGATGTCGGGCTCTGGGTGCTTCACAGAGCTGCCTGGCATCCAACCACCCTCCTGTTTTGTTTGGGTTTCGCTTCAGCTGTGTACATATGAGACAGAGGCGGAGAACTTGCTTCTTCATTTCTGAAAGTACCAACAGGTAGCAACTATGACTGTCACAGTCAGCCTTCACTGTCACAGAACCCTAAGGACAGAAAAGGCAGAGGAACAGAAGAAAATAAGATGTCTAAAGAGCCGAAAGAAAAGAGAGAGGAGAGAAAAATGGAGGCTGCAGTATCAGCTGCCACTGAAGTTCAGGGGCATCCTTGACTTGAGTGGAGAGAAAAGTCCACAAGGATGGAGTGTGTCTCTCTGTTGCTATATTCACACATATCCTGTAGGGCGGGCTGGCCTGACACCTGTGGTTTGAAGGTCTGTTGGGCTCTCCTGGCTATTATGTCCTAGTGAAAAAAAACCCATGTGTGGGTCCTGGCCCTGCCACTAAACAGCTGTGGGAGGCTGAACAAGTCTCTTCCATTTCTTGGGCCTGTATATTCATCTTTAAAAACAAAAACAAAAAACATAAAAGCCCTCTATGATTTCTTCCGGGTTCAGAGCAGGGAGGCAATACCCATGCGTCCTTCCTATTATATAAGTCCTGTGCCAGCATCTTGACCTTGAACTATGAACTGCATTCTCCTTGAAGCCTTAGCTACCCCAAGTATTTCCAGGCTGCCTGAGACCCCTGGGAACCTGTGCTATCCACTACGACATACAGGATGAAGACAGAAAGATGTAGACAGATGTCTCCCCATGCTCAAATCCATCCTATACTCCTTTGCTAGAGGAACTTCCTAAAACCAAAGTGCTCTTCTGCCTGTGACTTCAGCAGCGCCTCACGCGCACCCCCCAGGTGGCCCTTCCCAACCTTTTTAGACAGTCTTGTCTGCCACCACCTGCTGGTCCTATATTGCCACCCTATACATCAACTGCCTGGACATCACACCCAGCCCTTGGGACCCTTCTCTAGCTGTGTGTCTTCCATAAAGACTCTGCTGTGCTCACCCTGTTTTGTGTTCTGGCTTTTTGGTGTGTTTGTATTGGTCTTATTCCCAACCCCCCCCCCCCCCCCAGATCTCTGTCCTCCTCATCTTTGCCCTTCCCAGATGTAGCATGGTCAGCTCTGGGGATGATCCTAGCCTTCTAAGATTTTAAGATGATGCAAATAAAAGAGAAAGAACTGGGTCCTAGCAATCTGAAACGAGAGCTCTTGAAGTTGAGTAAAGGCAAGTTGGGGATGGATTGTGTGTGTGTGTGTGTGTGCAAGGGGAGGCAGAGTGTGTGGCATGGTTAGAATGACATTGAAGGACCCTTTCAACCTGGCACTGTTGTGTTTGTGTGCAGAGTAGCTGACATTTCTCCAGGGCAGGCTCTTTAACTTCCTTGGATAAATCTTGGAGCCCTAGACTTGGAGGTCCCATCTGTGGCTCTGGTAAGAAGTAACTCTGTTATTATGAGAAAGTGTCTAAGTCAACAGATGTCTGAGAAGCTAGGGGAAGGCCTAGGGAGGCTAACAGCCTAGTGCTCCTACTCCTGAGAAAAGGACATTAGTCTCAGAAAAAGCCACACATCCTGTCCACACCTGTCCCACCAGCCAGCCGCAGAGCCTTTGAGGGGGGCCAGCTGTGGGCCTGCAGAAGGCACTCGGGGCAGCTGGGGGAGCCTTCCCCGCCTCCTTCAATGGTCAGCTTGATTTACTTATGGCGCAGGTGGAGGCTGGGGGCTCCGCCTCGCTTCCCTTGTTTTCCCACCTGCCTGCAGTGCGGTTTGTCTGCTGGCGCCACCGAGGCGTTGGGGCTGGGGGAATTTGATCGCAAGGAGGGGGAGGCTGTCTCAAGATGTGAGCACAGTGCAGTCCTTCCCTCCCTCCTCCCCTTGTGCTGTTCAGACGCCCTGTGAGAGGCTGAAGCTGGAGTGTTTGAAAGATACAATAAATAAGGGAAGCTGCCCTGAGTGCTCAAATTGTCCTCTGGAGCTGGGCAGCTGCCTGGGGGCAGGGCAGGCCCAGCACAGGCACCCTGCACATACCAGGCATGGGGCTGCCTCTCAGGGACTGGTACAAGGTCAAGGGCGGCTTCAGGGTTCATTCTCCTGGCCCCTGACAATCTCCACGTGATCCAAGTGTCCCTGCCTCCCTAGATGTGCGGAGGCTTCCGTTCTCAGGGCTTTCCTATTATCTTCATACAGGGTATAGGAGAGAAGGAGCCTGCGTTGGGGCCCAGCAGGTTCCAAGCCAGCTTGGGTTGGTGCTGTTCCCTCTTCTAACCTCTGCCTGGGTGCCTCTCCTGACCCTGTCTCTGCTGCCCGACCTGAGAACTGACTCTTCTCCACCTCTTGCCAGCCCCTGTACCATGCCTGGGCGCCTAGGCACAGACGTGCGGTCAGGAGAACCCCAGACTTTGGGCTAGGGTCACTCCAGCTCTCTGCACCAGGGCACGGAGCCTCTAAGCTTCTGCTTTCCTAGCTGGTCTGTTCTGCACTGAGCCTTTCCCCTCCCTGAAGTATGTAAACGGAGCCCTGCCAGTTCCCTGGTTATTCTTTCTCCTCTTGCCTGCCTGGCGTTCTAGGCTTTGTGGCCCTTGGGCAGCACAGAGAAGTTTGAAACAGCTGGGCAGGAAGGGCCACCGTAGACCTTACCACTGTCCACCTCGGTCATTCGGAGCCAAGCCCTGACTGTCTCCAGGGCCTGGTGCTAGATATTCTTGGACTCATGGCACACTCCCTCTTTCAGGGGGCTTATAATCTAGGGTGAGAGGGAGGGTGGAGGTGACAAGCTAAGTACTAAACACAGGAACAATGCTCAACAGGAATGAGAAGCGTGTGCTGCAGAATTCAAGGAACAGGGAGTTCGTGGAGGGCAGAACTCCCCTTTCCCCACGGCCGGCATCCCCCCTTCCTCCCACGTGCAGCCCCTCAGCAGTGAGTGGACCCCCAGGGCCTCACCATCCAGTGCTTTGGGGGTCACCAGAGACAAGTGCTGGCAACCGCCAAGCTTTGTTTCTTTGCCTCCTTCGTGCACTGTCTCACCTCCTTCCCTCTCCCCTTTCCTTGCGTGTCTATGCCCAATTCTCCCTCTTTACAGCAGGAATATAATGTTCAGCTGTCTTACACCCACTCTCTGAATGCTGCCAGCGAATAATGACTAAGGTGGTGGGTGGAAGTACAGCAAGTCGAGACCAATTTAGCAGTCCAGGGTGCCAGGAGGAGGTAATTTAGTAGCAATCGGCTTTGCAACAGCAAAGACAGCCGAGCCCCCCCCCCCCCCCAGCCAACTCGCCGGTGTCCAAGCGCACAGCCCTGCCTGGTGCCTCCGGCAGGGATTGCCTCATGCCCAACCGGCTATGTGGTGAGATTTGACACCCAGGCAGGGACAGGCAGTGTTTGCAAGGATGCTCACCCCATCCTGATCTCAGCTCCATTTCGATACACTTGAGGGCCCTGTTTCTGCCTCACACTGATCTCCCCTCTTCTGGTGGCTGCTGCTCGGCTTGGGAGGATGTGCAGCCCCGATGGGGTCAAGGCCACTGCTCCAGGCAGAGATCCAGGTGCTGCGGTATTCAGCTCACAGGGTGTGGCTCTTCCACGTCCAGACCTCTTGGGAGTCTCTGAAGATTTGTGTTATACGATGCACTTGGGATAGTGAGTCTGGGTATCATGGGAGAGCCCGTCTCAGAGCTCGAGACGATGAGAAGGGATGAATGAATGTGTGTTTGTGTGTGCATCACCCTGAAAGCAGGTATCTCCCCCCCAGTGATTCACTGACATGGAAGCAAATCTAGTGATCTGTGCGGGGCAGCTCTTTGCTGCCTTTGTTCCAGGTACTGGATACAACCCCCATCGCATCTGCTCAGACACCAATTTCACTTGCCACTTAGTAAGAAAAATCACCTTTCTGCTGGATTGATTAAAACAATTAGCTTTAGCTGTCAGCTAACACACCCCTTCCCTCCCTGCTGTCTGTCTCTGTCACCTCCCCCCTTCCCTCTACAGACGTCTTCTGTGAAGCTTCTTCCAATTCTCTTTCCAACTGGGGGGCAGCCTCCATGCCAGATTGCCCCCGAAGTCTGGTTTCCACGCTTTGCTTAGATCACCAGTGAACAGACTGGGATCCCATTCTCGTTTGGAGCTTGACTTGCTTATGGACAAGATGGAAATACCAAAATGCTGACATTTGTAATGCTCAAGTCACCTTCGACTTCTGCAATCACAAGAGGTGCTCAAGGTGACTTGTATTCACCTCTGTCATCAACATACAAGGTGGACATAAAGTTTGTGTGCAATTTAAAATAGTTTAACAGTAAATTGCACAGCAACTTCCATCCTGTATCTAGAGCATTAAAATTTTAATACAGTTTTTTCCTTTCTTAAAATATGTATCCAGTTTTGTTTTTTTTTTTGGCCAGGGCTGGGTTTGAACCCGCCACCTTTAGCATATGGGCCAGCACCCTCACTCCTTTGAGCCACAGGTGCCGCCCAGTATGTATACAGTTTTTGGCACCCTACATATATGATAAAGTTTGGTATTCCCATGAAATTTCACTAATTCAGAGTCTGTAGAAGCAAGTTTTACCCTAATTCAAATATGGAGTGGGTTAAACCTTATGGATTGACAAACTATTAAAAAAAAAAAAGAATTGGCTAATGATAAATTTCATTCCTTACATTTCAAGCAGACATTCCATCAACCTGGATACTCCCTAATTTATTGTCTATTGAGCTGAACATTTAGGCATGTCAAATGCTGAGGGAGAAGGGAAGTGGAAGGCAAAGGAAGACCACAGAACAAGGAGAGGCCACTCTAATGCTTCATCATGCTTCAATTACAACGGTTATGACAATAACCTGTTATTCGAATTAAAAAAAAATCTTATTTTCCCTGCATAGGAAACACTTGCCAACAATCCCAATTAATTCTTGAGCCTAAATCCATTTCATTAGTGAGACCCAATGGCCTGGTAGTGATAACCCTAGACTGGGAGTTAAGATAGTTGGGTGGTGAACCCGTTTCCTTTTGAGGGACTCACCCTTGTTAGCCAAAGGGTGAAAGGACAATCTCACAGAGTTGTTATAAGGTGTAAACAATTATAATAATAATTTATGCCCCCTTTTAAAGGGTAAGGTCCTGTACAAATAAAAAGGGCTATTAAAATCATTATTAAGGAAGCTTAGAGACGGTGAAAGTCAGGGTCTGGCAGGAAGCATGAGTGTGAGAGACCTCAGATGGAAACTGCAGCCTGGCAGAGCGGCTTTGCCAAGGGGCGTGGAGGAAGCTAGCCTGAAGCCCAGCTTAGCCGTGCTGGTTCCAGTGGACAAGCCCCATCAGCTCCTCTAAACCCTTAGAGGAGGAGAGCTAGAGACCACTCTGCACACTGGCTGGAGGCAGTGATGAGAAGTGACTTATCTCACCTTTGTCATTCCCCAGCTCTGTTTGGACTTGGGGGCAGGGCACAGCCCTGCAGAGGAGGCCACCCGTCCTGCTAGGGAGAGAGTCTCCTGTCCTCAGCTCTCCGCTTGCATCTGGAGTCAGGACTTTGGCTGTTGTTTCATCAGCTCTCTTCATACCCTCCCCAGGTTCAACTTCACAGTTGAGCTCGGGCACCTCCTCCCTGGTGGGGAAGGTTCCACTCAGCTGCTTTCTGCTGTGTTCAAACCTAGTATAACCCAATCGTCAATGTACTGGTCACTGATTCAGGGGTGCTAGTTCTTCTTCCCAATTCCCATCTCAGATTTTAGTCTCAAAGTATTAGTTAGCCTTTCTTGTTATCCCCCGTTTCCCTGGGACCGCCCATGGATAAGATCTTTAATAAATAGTAAAATGCAGAGTTTTCCAAACTTAAGTAATGATCTTTGAAAGGGAGACTAAAATCATTGTGGACATACAAGAACACATGTGTTAAACCCAATATAAGAAATAAGTGGGGGGTGCTGAGGACATGGGAAGAGAGTCACCTGACCTGTGTGACCTTGGAGAAATCACAGCCAGATTACCTCCCCAAACATGGTAGCAATTCACACTCCCAACAGCTGCTCAAGAGTGTCCATTACAGTTTTTAGGCTGTAGCAGTACAAAGATCTATTCAAAGGCAAACTCAAAGAGCAGATATGTAAATTCTCTAAAGATTCCCCAGGCAGTTGGATACTTTTTTTTGGAGACAGAGTCTCACTTTGTCATCCCTTGGTAGAGTGCCCTGGCACCATAGCTCACAGCAACCTCAGACTCTTGGGCTCATGTGGTTCTCTTGCCTCAGCCTCCCAAGGAGCTGGGACTACAGTCGCCCACCACAACACCCACCTTTTAGAGGCAGGGTCTTACTCTAGCTCAGGCTGGTCTCGAACCCCTGAGCTCAGGCAATTCACCTGCCTCGGCCTCCCAGAGTGCTGGGATTATAGGCATGAGCCACTGCGTCCCACCAATTGGATACTTCTTTGTAGGGAAAATTCCAGAAACACCTCATATTGCTCTGGAACCATCTGCCCTTTCAGAATCAAAGGGCAAGATTTTATTTCATTTTTTTTTTCAGGTGCCTTTTCTAAAACATAAAAGGCAGGATTTTAAAACTTCAGGTCTAGCTCATACCTAGAAATTTCCCTTTCTATAATTGTACTTTGGGGTTAATAGATCTGGAGATTGAGTGGGGAGGTAAGGGTACCCCCCCATCCCAAACTGTTGGAGGCAGGGCCTGGGATAGCATCACCTAGGCAGAGACCCTGAAACGAGCTGACCAGATAATACAGGGAGAAAAATCAGAGGCCACACCTATAAAGAGTGCCCACGTAGATATCCACTGTTGCAAAAAAATGCTCTCTGCCAATGGCCTCTGACAGCTCTCCTTTTTCTGTTACTTTATTAACCAAGCATTTAAGCAGAGCCTACTTGGAGTCCCCAAAGGCTACTCTGAGCTGGAAATTCACAACACAATCTTTGCTTTTAGAAACTTTGTAGACTCTTCAGGAGCCAGGGAGTAACTGCCATCTGTTATAGCATGGAATGATGGTAGGAACTCAGAGGAAGGTACCTGACCTAGCAAAGGAAAAGATAGGGGAAGCTTTCTTGGAGAGGTTGATCCTATGGTTGGTTAAAACCAAAAGTGGAGAGCTGGGTAAGAATGTTCTACAAAGAAGAAACAGTATGTTTCTGTGCTCAGAGGTATCAGAAGAAAAGTGGGAAGAACCAGGGTCCAAAGTCTCACTGAGCTGAGTTCAAATCCCTCTTCCTCTGTTTACCAACCTAGCTAGGTTATTTAAGTTATACGTACCCTGCAGGGCTGCAATGAAAATTAAACGAGACAATGAATAAAAAACACTGGGCACGCAGAGTACTAGGGAATGGTATTAAATGTTACAATGTTATCCAGTACACAGGTCTGTAAGCTGCTTAACCACTTTGTCATCATTACATTATTCATCTTTGTAGCCTCACTGCCTAGCATAGAGCTTGCATTTGGTAGGCGCCCCATGAATATTTATGAAATGAATGTGGAATAAGTGCAAAGGCATATAAATAAGATTTCAGGATTAGAAAGCCATTTATATATGTCTGGAACCATCTACCTCTTCACTATATGTGCAGACACACGGCTGCTCAAAACTGAAAGGCAAATCTTTCCCTTACACTCTCCCAAAGCATTGCCCCCCCAACTTTGCACACTGTACACAGCAGCAATCCTTCTGTGGCAGCCCCCCAACATGCATCTAACGAGTCACACATAGACAGATGGGGGCACCTCCTGCAGACACACAAATGCCCAAGCTGAACTGTTAGAACAGTTTTACCCCGAGGCACACAGTGGCTGCTGTAAATGTTAAATAACAGCCATCTCCAGCAACAGCAAATATCCCGTCCACTTTCTTGCTTGCAGACATACACCCACGCCCTTTCTTTTTACCTGAAGCAGAGAGAGTGCCCCACACTCACATCCACCCACCTGGGACCTCTTACTTGGACTACCAGTTGCCCCGATTGCTCCCATTTTAGCTGTAGGACCTCAGGGCACACCCTTCTCTTATGGTGGCCTCAGTTTCTTCACTGGCAGACACAGAGATTTAACCGTGCCAGGATGGTAGTTACGTTGTGAAGATCAATGAGATAACGTCTATGATGTAGAGAAAGCTCCTCAGAAGAAAAGCTGGATAAATACAAGGTGGAACGCCACACCTGATTAGCCTGTATGCTTCCTGCCCACGGACTCCTGCCCACGGCTTGTGTTCTTTTCCGCCCTTGAACACAAACACCTTTTCTATTGCTAACTACTATCTCTAATGCCCATATACAACCCCCCCCCCCAACCTCCATTCTTCTCAGCACACCTGCAGAAAATTGTTTTTGAACTTGGAGAAAGCTCAGGTTACAAACACCCTCTTGCCCTACCTGCTGCCTCTTCTCCAAGGTCCTCGTACAGGAGGGACTGTCAGGCAGACAGCTCATCTCTCTGTGGTTTCCTCGATTCCTATGAGGCCTCACCTCCAGCAGCCTGGGGGACACTGACATTGGGCAGCCCCACCACACACTGTCCAGAACTCGCCCTGTTGCTAGTTTGGCAGCGCAGGGGGACTAGGAGCAGCAGAAGGGTGTGGATGGACTTACGAGGACGGACCCAGGAACGCTTGAGGTGCTCAGATCCCTAAGATTGTTAAGATCCACAAGATCCTTATTCCTGGGAAACTGACGCGGCTGGAGCGCTTTCCCAGGCCTGGCGCACTCGTGGGCGGGCAGCACATTCATTTGCTCCACAGTTCAATCCCTTCCACTTGGAGCAGGGAGGGCAACATCTCCCGGTCTTCCCTCGGGGCTGCTTCAGTGCCTTTGTGGCTCAGTTGAGTGAGCTCTCAAGGGTGAGTTGGGGAGGGAGGGTGGACCTGGCTGCCTGTGGTTGGCCGAGGGACAGAAATAAATTTGGTGTGTGTGACTCCGTGTGTTTCTCTGTATGTGGCTTTGCCTAAATTCCTGAGCTGCACACCCAGGTCTGACCCTGATGACCTGCAGCCCCAGGAAGCCGCTTAGACACCCCTGCTTAACCACCCTCCTCTCTAACCATCCCCAGCCACTTACTCCTTGAGGGAAACATTCCAAACCTCTAACTGCATCCGTGCCCTCCCTGCCAGCCAGCGTGGACAGCCCATCTGCAAAGTTCCAGACCGCAAAGTTCAGTGGCCTGCCCGACTGTCAGACCCTCTCCCAAAGGCAGCGCCACCGCAGCCTCCCTTCCTCACCTCCCGCTTCACCTCTGACACCAGTGTCACCTAATATTTAAGTCCACCGAGCTCAGATTTGGGCTGGGAGGGGATAAATTCTGTCTGGAGGAGACTGGGAGACAAATACAGCAGTACAAAACACACTATCGTTTCGCGGCACCCACCCTGGCAAAGGGGCAGACCCTGACAGCTCCGTGCCGAGACAAAGACACCTCGACAGACAGCGACACAGACAAAGACCGACGGACGCGCGGGGGCACGGACTGACTGGCACGTCGCGGGAGCGCAGTCTCCCCGCAGCCCGGCGCCCTGCAGCGGACACGGGCGAGCTGGACCTCGTCCTGCACCTTACCTGTCTCCTGCGCTGCCGGGCTGACTTGCGATCTTTTCTTTCCCCAGTATGTTTCCCGGCTAGTTCTCGTCTCCTTTCTTTCTCCAGAGCTGCAGGGCCGGGCCGGTCTCGCGGCAGCTGTCGCTGGCAGGACCAGGCAGGCAGAGAAACTTTCGGCCTCCCAGCGCGGCCGCAGCCAGCCCGCTCGCCCGCTCCCGGCGCGCCGGCCTCTGCGCGGGTCCCAGAGCCGCGGGCGGGGCGGGGCGGGGCGGGGCGGGGCGGGGCGTGAGCGGGGCGGGGCCAGCGACGGCGCCGCTCATTGGCCGGGGCGCGACCGGCAGCCTGGTGCCTGCTGCTCCGCTGCCTTTGTTCCCGGCTGACAGCTGCGGCTGCTCCCGACCTTAGGGATCCTTGGTGCCCCGGCCCGGCCAGCGCGGAGTCCCGGGTCCCCTGTTCCCCTCCCTTGACTTCTATCAGCTACGCCGCGCAGCACTGCCCGCTCAGTCTTTCTCTCTCGCCCCTGTCCCTTCCTCCAACTGTCCCCATCTTTCTTTTATCCCTTCCTTTTTTCCTTACTTGTACTCCGTTCTCCTTGAGTTCTTTATCCATTCCTCCTCCTGCTCTTTTTCTCCTTATTCCCTTCTTTTTTATAACCCTTTCCTCTTATTCTCCGGTTTCCTTTTCCTAGTCTCTCTCCTCCCTCCTGTAGAAGGCTGGCTTTCTTGTTTCAAGCACCCCCCGGACCAGCAGTCCAGTCACTGTCATTGCTTCACCACACAGGGTTTCGGGCTGGAGTCTCCAACATCCATTGGCGGGCACTCCCTTTCCCAAAACATTTCAAAAGCTAGCTTTTCCAGCTCATTCCCAGGGCTGAGTTTCAGGTAAAGCCCAGGCCTGTTTCAAGTTTATAGCTATTAATCTCA
Source organism: Arctocebus calabarensis (assembly GCA_963573935.1). NCBI lineage: Eukaryota > Metazoa > Chordata > Mammalia > Primates > Lorisidae > Arctocebus > Arctocebus calabarensis. The sequence goes on from CAUYON010007473.1 coordinate 31,030, forward strand.
CCCAGTACACACTAACACTATCATTTTCTCTCCAGCACTAATTTTAAACGTCATGCAATTAATCCGGGAGGAGAACTAAGTTGGACAAAAGGCCAGTTAACTGGGGAGCCAGGTGCTGCATGAGGCTTGGGGACCTGAGGATACACTGAGGCTAAACCTCAGTGCCTTTGTGACTCAGTTGTGTCAGCTCTCAAGGGTGAGTTGGGGAGGGAGGGTGGACTTGGCTGCTCCCTCCCTAAAAGGGGATGGTGGCAGCTCTGCTCAGAGTATCAGCCTCAGCCTGAAAGATGGGTGTGTGAAGGGGGAAGGTGGGGTGGGGTAGGATTGAGATGGCTGACCTCTGATTATAAATAGAAGTGTCAAGACAGTCCAAAAAGAAACAAAACATTTTGTTTCTGCTACTCCCAGCTCAAAACCCTTGAGAGCCTTCTTTACCTCAAGCCTTCCTTTCTTCCTTGAAAGGCAGTATAGCCTTTCACTTGTAAAATGAGGTAGCCAAGTCAGGGTGGCTTGCACCTGTAATTTTAGCATTCTAGGAGGCCGAGGAGGCTGGATTGCCTGAGCTCAAGAGCTGCAAACCAGCTCTGAGCAAGAGACTCTGTCTCAAAAAATGTCCTGATGTGGTGGGCACCTGTAGTTCTTCCCAACTACTGGGTAGGCCGAGGCAAGAGGATCACTTGAGCCCAAGAGTTTGAGGTTGCTGTGAGCCTCTGTCTCCAAAAGAAAAAAAAAAAATGGTAGCCATCTCAAAGTGTAAAGGGTGAACTCCCCAAGGGCAGAGATTTGTTCTCTGTTCCTCTTACCAGAGAGGCTTGTCCTGTTTTATTCAGGGATGTATCACCAACACCTAGAACTTGCCAGGTGCATTGTAAGCACTCCATAAATATTTGTTAAATGAATGAATTCCTAGTTTATAGGTTTGCTGTGAGAACTAAGGGAGAATCCCTAGCTTGTGGTTTAAGTGAGGATTCCTAGCTTATAGAAAGTGCATACACATGGTAGCAAATACGAGTAATACTACAATTTCTAAGTGTCAAACCAAAAGGCTACTCAGCCTTTTTGGAACGTGACCTCCTTTCCCCATGTTTATATATACACTTGTGCCTCAGTCTGAAGAGCTTTTCTCATGTTCCTCTAACTCTACTTTTGAAATTTGAGATATAAATTTCACACCGTCCTTACTCACACCTCTGATCACCTCGGCAGAAGGATGCCTCTTTTTTCTAAAGCCCCATAGGTTCAGTTCATTGATATAGAACAGGTATGCTCGTTTGCTCGTGAGACTGCCTCATGAGTTTTTACTAAATAGGTTAACATCGATCAAATATTCCAGGAATTTAGAAAGGGATCAGTTCCAATTCATTTTTGTGTCTTCAGATGTAGAATTCCATGGAAGGGGCAAAGGACCCTGGAAGCCTGTTCTTTTTCCTGGCCCTACCACTGACTATTTATATGCTCTTAGACAAGCTGTGTCCTCAGCTGAGTAGGCCTCAGTTTCCTGATCTGCAAAGTGGGTGGTTTGGATGAGACACTCCTTAAGGGCCTTCTTTAGCACTTGCATCTCTACCAGAGACATTCTAGGTGGAAGATTAGGTTGAGAGCACTACGCAGTCGTTCTATCAAGACTGAGCTAGGCAAAAGGTGCGAGTATTGCGTTGATGTGGATGTGAAGAATGGAACTGTGATATGCTATGGGACAACAGGAACAGCGTGTGATGATACTGCAGAGATAAAGTGAGAAGCATTGACAGTGGGGGTGGCAGTGAGGAAGCAGAATGGGAGGAGACCTGTGATGAATGGTATAGCCTGTGTGTATGTGTGTTGTGGTTGTGTGTGTGAGAGAGAGAGAGCATGAAAGCCTCAGGAATGTGGTCTCTAGCAGTACAAAGCTATAATTAGCTCCCTGACTCAGCAGCTGGGTATGGTAATGCAACGGCTGAGTATGTCTACCCCCAACACTACTGATGGATTCTCAATGCGGCTCCTCTTCTTCCTTGTCTGATTGAGGAGGGTTGCCCTTCTCTGGGCACCTGGGTTACAGATAAAGTGTCTGATGTGGACCTCTGTATCTTTCAGGTTCCCCCCTCGCATGAGTAGAGTATAGAAAGCTGGGTCACAAAGCCTGTTCTCATAGAAATTTCCTACCCTCCTCATCTACCCATCACTTGAGATACAGGGCTATTGTTTTGGAATTTCATTTCATTCTTCATCAGTAGAAATAAGATTGGCCCACTGAAGTGGCGCCTGTAGCTCAGTGGGAAGAGAGCCAGCCACATACACAGGTTGGTGGGTTTAAATCCGGCTCGGGCCAGCTAAAGCAACAATGACAACTGCAACAGAAAAATAGTCAGGCATTGTGGGGGGCCCTGTAGTCCCAGCTACTTGGGAGGCTGAGCCAAGAGAATGGCTTAAGCCCAAGAGTTGGAGGTTGCTGTGAGCTGTGAGGCCACAGCACTCTACCCAGGGAAACAGCTTGAGACTGTCTAAAAAAAAAAAAAAAAAAAATTGGCCCATTTAAGGCAGAAGCTTGTCTCCAGCTTCCTCAAGATTCTTTCACCTGTCACAGTTCAAATAATTCCCCGGCTTCTTGATTATCTCTTCAACTTTTCTGTAATTTCTTGCTCAAAGACCTTGTCTGTCTTACCCAACATTGAATCCCCAGGACCCAGCACATTGTTGGTATACAGCAAGCACTCAAAAAATACTTGTATGAATGCTATGGAGGGAGGGAGGGGGGAAGAGGGGACAGGATGATGTTTCAGAGAGAGGATTGGATTCAAATTCAGAAAATCCACATTTATTCTCCCTTCTTCAAAGCTGCAGTTTTCTCATGGCCTTTTCAAGACTCAGTTTGTTCATCAGTAAACTGGGGCTCATAATGTTTTCTCTATCTATTTCGCTACTATATCTATGTTGGGAACTATTTGAAGATTAAGAGAATAATGTTGAGTGTGGTAGGAAATACGTGAAATGTCAATGTCAAATAATTGTTTAATAATTACTTCAAATCTAAAAAGTGCAGGGCCTTTTGTTGAGAGATAGAAAAGGCTGATAATATTTAAGTGAGGTCAGATAAAAAGCATTATAAAGCTAGACACCTAAGCAAAGCTTTAAGGAATCAATGAAGTGTTGCTGCCGAAGCCACCTGGGAAGGGCTCAGGAAGGCCAGCTTTCCTGTAGGCAGAGCCAATGCTTCACGACCTGTCCTGTTTCCCTTCAGGGTTGCTCTGGATGTGTAGATCTCATTACCAGAAATTACATCCCTTACCTGTAAATTGCTGGGCACTTTGCACTTCATGTCTTTGGTCTTCAGTAAATTTGCCTTTCAATCAGGAAAAATGTTTCTCTTCCCTGCCTTCTCTTTGTGTTATAAAAACAAATGAGATAAAATGCAAATACTATTTCTGCTTTGTGTGCATTCAAGGAATGACTTATCATCATCATCATTAGAATGATTGTCTATAACTTCATGCTAAGTACTTCACCTGACTAAGCTCAGGGAGATCTGAGATGTTACAGTGGGAACAAGCACCCTGTGAGAACTTGCTGACATCAGATTTTCTTTTTTTTGAGACAGAGTCTCTGTCACCCAGGATAGAGTGCCGCGGTTTCATTACAGCTCATAGCAACCGTGTACTCTTGGGCTCAAGTGATCCTCTTGCCTCAGCTCCTGAGTAGCTGAGACTACAGGCAAGCACCATGCACGGCTAGTTTTTTCTATTTTTAGTAGAGAAAGGGGTGTCACTCTTGCTCAGGTTCATCTGGAACTTCTGAGCTCAAGTAATCCACCCACTTTGGCTTCCCAGAGTGCTGTGTTTCCTGTACCTGGCCTCTGACATCAGAATTTTTAATTCAGTAATGACCTCTCCCCACAAAGATGTACAGGTTATCTTAGGAAATATGTCCAGCCTAGCCTTTCAGTGCAAGGAAAACTGAATCAAAATATAAGACAAGAAATTGGCCTAGCTTCACTGGAGTTTGGACCTCAGGCGTTGATGACACATGTCTCGAAACTGCCACAGAAACTGTGTAACTAACTGACGCAGGACCTGGATGCGGTTGGTTTTGGACAGCATTGACCACAGGCAGGCCGCCTTCCTTCCCCTGAGTGGAGAATAGTGAACCAGCTACTTTGGCTGCTGCAAAACTAGAACTCAAATGGGACTACGCAGCTTCTAGTGCGAACAGGCTTTGAGAGCTACGGTGAAAATGTGAAAATTGTGTAGCAAGCCCTTTGGTGTAAGCTCAGGGTTGAATAAGATTACAGAGAAACAAGAAGGAAGTATTCTGAGTCAACTCCCCTCCCCCACCGTTTCCAATAGGACGTAACAAAAACTATTTCTAATTTAACATGCAGTCTCTGAAAGGGCCTGGCCTAGCATCTGTTTTGAAATGTGCGTCTTCTGTGGTTTTGACAAGTTTGTCTACAGTTGTGAATCAAGAGGATATTTTCATGAATAAGTAACAGAAAGGCCTGGCTTAAAGTGGCTCAAAAGATAGAAAAATAAATTTATGAATTAATAAGTACAGAGGTCAGGTCCCACTCAGGTTCCTACCTTGGCTTTCCAGTGGGCACCAAAGACTAGATCTCTTGTCTTTGTTCTGCCAGCCTCAGAGCATAGGTTTTGCCCTTGGGATGGCTGCTTCATGATTACAGGTTGACACTATCAGTCCAGTTGTCACACCCAGAGGCAGTAATGGGCTGAGGAATAAAAGACCTTTGTTCCTGCATCTCTTTTTTAGGCTCAAGACAGCTTTTCTCACAAAGCCTTCAGCTGACACTGAACAGGCTTGGCCGTGTCATCCAGCAGTCCCTGGCAAACTGCAAAATTACCCGGTTACTCTGATTGGCTTTGACCAATTGGTTAGGAATAGAGATGGTATTAGGACATACTTGTATAGTCTGCCTTGTCTTCAAGAAGGGGGAAGCCCTGGAGAAAACGAGTAGTCATTACTTGCCTGTTACAACTAATTGTCACATCTTTGCTGGACACTTTACCTACAGAGTCTTTATTTTTCATAATCGTAGAAATTATTATCGCTATTCCAAGTGAAGAAATTACAGCTTAGAGTTGGTTAAAGAGTTTGCCCCAAATCCTGCCACTAGTAAGCCGAGGAAAAAGGATGGAATTCAGGCCCATCCAAACCTTTGTTCTCTGCTCTTTCAGGCTATCTCTCTAGAGTCAGCCTCAGCCCTAGCCCAGGCTGCTGACCTCCAAAGTGCATTGGAGACTTTCAGGACCATAGCAGGAACAAGATAGAAAATAGTTTCCTCTCTGCTACCAAATCCAAACTTCTGTGCATATCACTCCAACACCCGCACCTGCCCAACATGTAAGTCTCCTGAGTCAAGGTCAGCCCAGAGTTCCACGTTGCCTCCTCCCCTGCCCATGTCTACCTGTCAGTGTTCTTACCTTCCTTCCAGACATGGAAGTGTCTTTCAAGACCATCTGAAAGTCCTAACCTGCTCCCCTCTGTGTCCCTCTGTCACCCCATTCAAGTCCTACTGAATAACATGCGGCCTGCTGTTCATTCTTTCACCATGAAGGTGGATGGACACCATTTTCCTATTGGATTTTCAGTGCCCAGCTATGGGCTCAGCACATAATAGGCACTCAACAAACATTACAGAAATAAATGAATAAAAGACCACCTCTTATTCTTCCATATCCCTAATGACACTCAGCCTGCTGCTGAGCACATGGCTGGTGACTAATGGACTAATTGACTTTGGGGTAATTTCTCCCCTGGGGCTGAGAAATGGCTGCAGACAAAGAAATTGGCATGACCCTTGTCAGTTCTGAGGGAGGCCTTCCACAAATGGGCCCTGTCAAACTCGCATTTGCTTATGGCCCTAAACTCATTTAAACAAATAGAGCATATGAGACCAGACTGCTGGGAAATCATTTAGTTCCTCTATGGGGAATGTTGGCACGCTCATTTCCTCTCCCCAGGGGGGCGGAAAAAAAAGAGCAGAAGCTTTTGAGACCCTGTGCGACAATTTAATTTACACATTTACTCAATTGTTTCTCAGGAAGCTGCTCCAGGAGTTCTAGATGAGAGGATGATGCTGTTCTCTGGGGGTTTTGGGGGCCTTAGAGATGGGTTGTCTGAGACAAGGACCTGCCCTGGGCGCAGGCCCCTTCTGGTCTGGGCTCCTTTCTAATTGAATCCTCCTGCCACTGAGACTCTGGATCAGCATCTTTATTTTTTCCTCCTGTCTTCGGGGATTAACTAGACTCCCTTTACTCTATACATCAAGTTCTGTAGGTGTTGACCATATATTTTGCTTTTATTCCTAAGGCTGACAGCACTTTTCATTATGATGGAATTAATCTGATCACCTCCCCCAAAGTAACATGAAGTGAAAGGGGGCAGCTGAGTGGAGGTGGCAGGTGGTAACACCAGGTCCTCACTAAGGTTACTTTTAGCTTTTTCTGACTTTTTTTCCCTAAAGTTGCTAGGAATAGCAAAGAAGGGCTGTCAATGGAAGCCAGGTTGAGTGGTCCATCCAGAAAATTCTCTTGCTAATTAGCTAATGTTACCTTCAGGGTTCACTGAGACAAAATTGTGAAGTAGAGCTGGGTTTCCCAGTAACAGTGCCTGCCCTAGGGTGTTGCCATGAGGGTTTCAGGAGTTAACACTTGTAACCGCTTAAGACAGGGCCAAATATGTCCCCAAATCCTTGTTGCGTGTTTAGTTGCTGTGTTCTGTGCCACTCCTCCCCCAGTCAGACACCCAGAGACTTTTCTGCCCTATTTCTTCCAGTTAGAAACAGTCTTTGTGCAGCCTGTAGCCCATCAGCCTAATGTCATGGGGACATGAACAGCATTTTGAACCCACAGACCTGGAGTTGAAGGCCCGGGTTGGAATTCTACTCAGCATCTAGTAGCAAGCAGAACTTGGCCTGGTCCCTTGCCCCCAGAAGCTCAGTTTTGTGTTCTTTGGGTGACATTAATATAATTCCACAGGGTTGGACACAGGAAACAGCGTGCAGTGGACTAAGACAATGTCCACAATTCCCAGGATGGCGACTTCCCACTAGAGGTGAACAAGATGCCTCATGCTGCTTCCTTTCTGGCTCCACCCTCAACTCCTTCCTAGGGTCTTTGAATGTTATCAGTGCAGATAATCAATTACTCTCAATGACTAAGGCAAGACTGAACTTTCCCTGCATTAACAGTGGGCTAAGTGGGCTGAGGAGGTACTTGGAAGGACAATAGGACTTCATCTTGACCTTGAAATCCCAAGGTTGGGTTCAAAGCAGAGCTGGAATGCACAGTGTGAAAGCGCTAGCTTGGAGTCAGAGGAGGCAGCCAGGGGAACAAATCCAAAATGGCAGCTTGAGAGGAAGTAGCCGGCTGCCTGTTCTGGAACCTCTCAGAGCAGTGTTTAGAATGTTCTCTCTCATTAATCCTATTTAAAGCCCGGTTGCTGAGAGGGGAGGCGGGGAGTCTTGTTTCAACTTGCAGCAGTGAAGTTCCTTGCCGCCACCTAAGCTGTCACTGCAGAGCTGAGCCCAGAGCTTGGGGGGTGGTGGGAAGCAGGGGGGTGTTTTATGAGGCCCCCATGGCTGCCTCTCAGGGAAGCTGCTCAGGCTTCCTCACCCCTCAGACCTGCATTTGACTGGCTCGACCCTGGCCCTGATCTTTGTCGAAGGAGAGGCTGCTTGCTCAGAAGCCAAGAGGTGTGGGCGGGCTGCTGGCTATCTGGTAATGAAGGAGTGTGGGACAAAGGTGACTCTCCACTGAGGTGCAGGTGGGGGGACAAGAAAGAAGGGGCTCTTGTGCAAGAGTGCTTTCTGGGAAAGCCCCTCTCTCTCTGGGCGTGGGGAGGTCTCCGACTTGTTTTAAAAGCTAAGATCAAACATTCCCAGCCTCCCTCGTGGAGTTGCCAGAGAAGAGCCATGTCTGTGGGAAGGGGCCTCCCTCCTCTTGGGAGGAAATGAGTGAGTGAACCTGTTATGAATAACACAGGGTCGGCCTTTTGCAAGAGAAAGAATAGAGGTACAGTTTTTACCTCTATGAAATTATTTCTGGGAAGTCAAAAGGAGATTCCTTTTTCTAAATATTTGCCTGTAGTTGATATTGAAGGCTAGAGATTCATCTAGCTAGCGATTATATCAGTGTTATTTATCTGTAGAACAGAGCTCATGGGCAGCTCTGATACTTACTGGCTACAAGATCAGCTACAAGTTATTCAATGTCAACTGACTTATCCACAGAGTGGAAAGAGATTGGCCCCTCCCGTAGGTCACTGTGCACACAGCAGGTGCATCCTTCATTCAGGGGAGACCTGCTCCCCAGTATTCCCATCAGTGTTAAAGGGCCAAACACTAACATTTCAACACCACAACAAGCTTACTCTTCTGGTTTCTTCCCCTTGTTCTGAGGACCATTTCCCTGAATCTTCCTCTGATAGTCTGAGGGACCATAATAAAGGAGAGAGCCTTTCTTAGCGAGACTGGCTGGTGGTTGGGGATCGTGAGAGTGAATTGGGGGTAGAAATGACCGATGGGGTGAGCAGAACCTTCTAGTGGCACCTGAAGATTTAGCAACAAGAGGAATAGGCCGATTGGAAGCCCAACTTGGAAACTCACATCCAAGCCTGATCAGCTCAGTGGCCTTTGTAAAGGGATTTTGTTGTTCTATAATTTAGCTTTTCCTTTTAGGAAAATGGGGATAACAAAACTCATCTTGTGTTTTCATTTGGCCTGCATGAGAGTGACAGGAGACTGTGAATGAAACGCTGCAAATGTAAGGTAATTTCGGCTCCTGGGATTGTCAGATTCTCCTTGATAAATGCCCATTTGGTGGTGCTCTTATTATTTGAAGCACAGCCAACTTCACTATGATTTGCATTAAACTCCCACAATACCAGGCACCATTCTCATTGCCTTGAAAGCAGTTGGGTAGAATATGCTATTTTAAGACTTAAAACTAAAAAGCAAAAAAAAAAAAGGAAAGAAAGAAAAAATTTAATGCGAGCATAAAGAGCATAAAGGGATAATTTAACAGGATTATACTTGTGAGGGAAGGGAAGAGACATTACATATTAACTTCTAGTCAAGTGGAACTTGACATTTATGCAGCAAATGAAATCAGCACAACTGAAAAAAAAACAAGTTAACAGCCCTATTATCACAAAGTAGGGAAGAGAGGGGGGTTTGAGGAAAAACATTCTTATTTCAGACTGATAGAATCTTGGCCTGGACATCGGGATGGGGTTGGAGCAATGCGTCCTTGTGGATTTCCTAGTCTCCCTTAGGAGCAAAGACTTAATATATTTGTAGAACATTTTACACACCTTAGATCCAAATGTTCTCTTATTTGATCTTCACCAACTGTTTAAAGTAGGAAGGGCAGGTATTATTATCCCCACTTAGCAGATGAGAAAATTGAGGCACAATCACTTTAAGTTACTTACCTAACAAGCCAGGAAATAATGCAGCCATCACTTCTTTCTTTAGTTGGTTCACATTCATGACACCCTAACCAAAACACCCAGATTAGAATGGCAATTGTCACAGAATTTGATGAGGCTACATGTCTTTCTGTTTAGGTGTCTCGCCCAATGCAAAAATCCTTATTAAAAGGCACAAAGCGGGGTGGTGTTCTGCCTCTCCTTGAAAATTTATATTGGCTCAGTGCCTGTGGCTCAAGCAGCTCAGTCACCAGCCACGTACACCTGAACTAGTGGGTTTGAATCCAGCCCGGGCCTGCCAAACAACAATACAGGTGCAACCAAAAAAAAAAAAAAAAATGGCCAGGCATTGTGGTGGGTGCCTGTAGTCCCAGCTACTTGGGAGGCAGAGGCAGGAGACTCGCTTGAGCCCAGGAATTGGAGGTTGCTGTGAGCTGTGATGCCATGGCACTCTATCCAGGGTGACAGCTTGAGGCTCTGTCTCAAAAAAAAGAAAAGAAAAGAAAAGAAAATTTATATTAGCAAAGAACTGTGAAACAACCCATTCTAGTTTTCTTTTTAGATATGGAGTCTGGCTGTATTGCCCTGGCTGGACGCAAACTCTTGGATTCAACTCTGTCTCTGAGTATCTGGGATTATAGGCATGCCACTGTGCATAACTCAAGCCACGCTATTTTTGACATTTATAAATGTTAGAGATAATATATTTATGTTATATTTCATGTTTTGGTTTGGCCTGAGAATCTGTTACAGACTCTAGTCTGTAACTATTTCTTCATACTTCTGCATTTCCTTTTAGAAATGGCTATATTGCCCAAACTGGACTTAAACTCCTGTATTCAAGTTCAAGCTTCAAAGAATGGCTCTGTGCCTGTAGCTCAGTGCGTTAGGGTGCCAGCCACATACAACAGGGCTGGTAGATTTGAACCTGGCCCGGGCATGCTAAACAACAATGGCAACTGCAAGAACAGCAACAAAAAATGGTCAGGCATTTTGGCAGGTGCCTGTAGTCCTAGCTACTTGGGAGGCTGAGGCAAGAGAATCGCTTAAGCCTGAGAGTTTGAGGTTGCTGTGATACCACAGCACTCTACTGAGTGTGACAAAGTGAAACTTCACCTTAAATAAATAAAATTTAAATGATAAAAATAAAACAAAGATACACTTATAAGAACTAGAAACAGTTCTAGTTCTTATAAATTTATAAGAACATATAAATTCTAAAAAAAAAAAGAACATATAAATTCTTATAAATGTACAAATTCTTATCTCAATTCCTGGGAGTTTATTGCAAGGACAAGAAAAGCTTCTGCAGACCACTAGTGAGGGCTCCCAAAGAAGGGACCACCATTGTTCATGACTGAGAGGTTGACTTCAGCAGCTGCAAAAAACAAAATGGCCCCAGGGACGCTTCAGCCACTGAAGAGTTCTCCTCTGCCTCTTCTTCCCACTCTGTTCTCTAGTCTCTTCCCACCTCCTTCTGACCATGATTTCTTTCCATTCTTAATGTCTTCCTGTTGCCTTTCTTTGTGACTTTCCACTTCTACACTATTTTCTCAGCTGCGTTTATTTGCTGCTTTTGCTGCCTAGATCTGATTCATTCCGGCACCTCTGCTAATAATCTTGGATGGCTCGGGTTGTTGGACTTAGGCATGCCCCTGATTGAATTAGCTATGCACAGGGCTGTGGCATCTTATGGGACCAAGCACACTCCCTGACACACAAGGAACCTCTCAGAAGAGGGATGTGGATATGCAGATCTCAGGGCATAGCTCTTAGGCACCCTGAACGTGTCTGAGTGCTTCATAGCTAGCTCCTCCTCTGTACGGGGGTTTAATGTCTTTGCATATTTGTTTTGTGTCTTTTGGATTTTATCCCTCGGTGTCTCACTTTCAGCCCTGGTACCTCCCCTGCAGAATGAGCAGTTTCACTTTTCCTCTCCCTGTGTGTGCCGAGAGCAAGAAGCATGATTCTAACCACTTGTCACTCAAAGCAGAGGAAATTTATTATTTTTAATCAAAAGGATGCTTGTTATAGCAGGAATGTTTTATGCATCTACAAAGATGTTGTTCAAACTTGTGGTGAGGAATTGGCCGGCATTCAGTTTCTTTCCCTAGACTCTCTCTTCTTGTCTCTACAACCAGATTTTGAAGGACAACTGAGAAGGGAAACTGAGAAGCTGGTCCTTGGAAGGATTAGAGTTGTATGCAACTTCAGCCCCTGTGACCAGCTGTGTTAACATCTGCCTTCTGACCAAGTATCGGTTGGCTACTTTCACCTTCATCCCTAAAATACAATTGCCCTTCCAGTTGCTCACAAGTCAAGGATGAAGGTAGAGTTAACTTGTGCTGGCCTTCATCAATTTTCAGCTTGCTCTGGACGTCAAAACACACATAGAGACCCATAGCGCAGGAGAAGTTCTTTAAGTATGAAATTAAAGTACCATCCAAGGATAGGTGAGGCCATGGAATCAACATACTCCTATTTTCTATGCTGTGATTTTCAAAGTATGAGAACTTATTAGAAATGTGCCATCTGCTTCTACAGAATCAGAAACTCTTGGGGTGGGGCTCACCAATTTGAGGTTTAGCAAGCACTCTAGGCAATTTTGAGGCACACTCAAGATAGTTACCACATTCAATCTGAGAAGTCATGTATGTAGGCTTATAAATCTATCTAAAAAGCTAAGATATATAAATGTCATGTGTGCATATATACTTATAGTAATATATAGTATAGTAATATAAGTCTCATATATACCTATATCAGTGTAAGCACATGAAATAGACTTTGTGAACTACTATAATAATGGTTGAAGATAATGTTTTTTTTGGGTATTTAAATAGTACCATTTGTTTCTACTTTGTGCTGAAAAATATTGATTAATAAGACAAAGAAATAATGGAAATGAACAAAAAACTAAAAGATCTCCTTTGGCTAGGTGCAGTGGCTCATGCTTGTAATCTTAACACTCTGTAAGACTGAGGTGGGAGGGTTGCCTGAGGTCAGGAGTTGGAGACCAGCTTCAGCTAGACCCTGTCTCTACTAAAAATAGAAAAAAATTAGCCAGGTGTTGTGGTGGTTACCTGTAGTCTCAGCTACTCGGGAGGCTGAAATAGGAGGATCACTTGAGCCCAGGATTTTGAGGTCACTGTAAGCTAGAATGACATGATGGCATTCTAGCCTGGGCAACAGAGTAAGAGTGTCTGTTTGAAACAAAACAAAACTTTACCCTTATTACTCACAAAGATGGGGTTGGAGAATGTGGCTTAAGTCAGCAGGTAAATAGCTCAAGAAACCCTCCTGTGAGGAGATAAGGGAAGTCAGGGATGCTACACATCGTTTATGGAACACCAGGAATGGGTACAAAGTATTTCTCCCCAGCCAACTTAGATGCTTAACCCATAGGAGTTAGCTATTAAGTAAATCACCAACCAGGAAAATGGCTCTCCCTACTAACACTGAATCTGGGCAGCCGTGCATCCTGGCTCAGGCCTCAGCTCCCAGTTCCAACTGTAGCATCTTTGGAAATCTTCCTGAGGCCTCTGCCCAATAGTTCAGAGTTTATCACAGAACCCTCTGAAATAGATCATAACATTCTACGCTCATAAACTCCCAACCACTCTATACTCATGGTTGAAAATTGGGTCTAGCCGCATTTTCAATGCAGCACATAAGAAGCTCTTCGATAAATGAAATGACCCACTAAGTTCTCATAATTATAACATGTATGAAGACAATTCAATAATAAAATGTCAGCATTTTATGAAGGAAAACCTAAGATTCGAATATAAATGCCTCCTCATTATTGAATTTCTAAGGAGAATTTAAAGTTCAAAGACTACAATTCCCTTGCTAAGTCAAAGTTCAAAGATGCTAATCTCCATAATCAAATTCACTTGCTTGTGTGAGGTGAAGGAAATGAAAGCCTGAAATTCCTCCTCCTCTATGTCTCATTCTGCTCAGACTCAGCCAGAGGAGTTCCTGGTGGTAGAGTTGAGCTAAAGTTCCTTCAACAGCCACAACATAGACTTACTGGATAGTGTAATTCCTTCAGGGCTTTGGGAGTTTGTTATTCTAACACCAATTCTTTGCTATCTCACTTTTTAAAAAAATTTCAAATTAATGTGAGAGTACACGGTTTTTAGGTTACATTGTTCTCATTTCCAGGGTAAAGTTCGAGTTGTGAAACAGCCCCTCACCCAGGGGGCATGTTATACACTCCCATTATGTGCACATTAAGTGAGGCACTTCATGCCTCCCTCCCTCCCTGCCAATTGTTCCCCCACACTGCCTTCTCCCCTCCTGCCTCCCTTTGTCCCCATACTAGAAAAGTGCAAACCACCTACTCTATAAGTGGGTTAGAGACTTGAACAGAAACTTCTCCGAGGATGACAGATGAATGGCCAACAAACACATGGAAAAATGCTCATTGTCTTTTATTATCAGAGAAATGCAAATCAAAACCACTCTAAGATATCACCTAACCCCGGAAAGATTAGCCCACATCACAAAGTCCCCAAACACCAGGTGCTGGCATGGATGTGGAGAGAAGGGAACAAACACTTGTACACTGCTGGTGGAATCGCAAACTAATGCAATCTTTTTTGAGAGAAATATGGAAAATCCTCAAAGATCTAAAAGTAAACCTTCCATTGGATGTTGCAATCCCATTACTAGGTATCTACTCAGAAGAAAAAAAATCATTTTACCACAAAGACATTTGCAACAGAATGTTTATTGCAGCTCAATTCATAACTACCAAGTCTTGGAAGCAACCTAAGTGCCCATCAACCCATGAATGGATCAATAAACTGTGATATATGTATACCATGGAATACTATTTAGCCATTAACAAAGATGGAGACTTTACAGCTTTTACATTTACCTGGATGGAATTGAAATACATTTTTCTTAGTAAAGTATCACAAGAATGGAAAAATAAATATCCAACGTACTCCATACTAATATGAAACCAATATATAAACAATTACACACTCATGTAGACACCTCATTTTAAAGAGCTTGACTTGTTAACAAGACACATATAGATTATCTAAGTGAAGACTTCGTATACTCCTATGCCCTAAGTAAGAAAATAAGTCAACCTTTATCCTGGGCAAAATGATTTTCTCAGACTCTAATATTTGGTGCTGCCCCAAGGGCCATTCTACATAAGGGTAGGCGGGTAGACAAACTAGTCATCAGCTTCCACTTCACCGCCATGCCTTTCAATCGACATCAGTTGTCTAGACGCCACAGCTGATGAACTGAACCTCACTTGGAAGAAATCTCCAAGCAGAAGGTTAATTTTGGCACTATGCCTCATTTTCAGCATGATGAATTCGCCTAAACTGGGGTGGGAATCCATCTGTGTCTACTGCCTGCACTACACTGAGGGGCTGTCGTCTTCTTGCAGACTTTGCAAATCTGCATCAGCACTGTCCCTCTAGCCCCGAGTTCCTGGAATTCCAGTGCTTAACTGAGGGTCACCCTTGACTGGTAGCATGGCCTTTGGTCTATCAAGTGAGCAGATGTTTTCATTTCTGGGCCACAGAGAGGGCTGCCCCTGCCTCTTGTTTTGGAATTGTTTAGGACCAAGAACACTCTAATTTTGGAATTGTTTAGGACCAAGAACACTCTAGAGAAGGTTTTCACCTCATGCCCTTATTTGTTTAAGCTAAAAATCACCCTGCAATGATTCTTCCCAGCAGCTGCTGTGAGCTTCTAAACCTTTTGCTCCCATGAACTAGAAAGAACCCATCCCCTTGACTTCTTGAGACATTGTATTTTGTTGACCTCCAAAGTCTATCTTGGGCTCCTTTTCTTAAGGCTAAGCAGTGCTGATGTCCACCTATAATACATGTATTACCTTGAAACTCACCTGGAAATGCTGTCATTATGTTCTTCTATTATATCTCAGGACAAGACTCATGAATACAAAATTAATTCTTCCAGGGATACCTTCCTTGAACTTGAATATAAAATGGTGTTTGTGGTTCTTTCTGCATAGGCCTGGCACAAACAATTAAAAATTAGAACCTCAGTAGTGCCCTATAGCACATAGGGCATTGAACTGCCTTGCTTATCAGAAGGAACTGGAGTTGTTCTGCTCACCAAGGACTAAAGAGATCTAATCCCATCACAGCCTAGCCAGCCTTAAATATATGAACTAAAACTACAAAGCTCTTAGAAGAAAACATTGGTGAAATCTTCATGACACTTGGATTAGACAATGATTTCTTAGATGAGACACACAAAGTACAAATGACAAAATAAAAAATAAATATATGTGAATAAATAGATAAACAATTTCTTCCTTTTTTTTTTTTTTTGGCAGTTTTTGGCTGAGGCTGGGTTTGAACCCACCACCTCTGGTATATGAGGCCAACGTCCTACTCCTTTGAGCCATAGGCGCTGCCCTAGATAAACAATTTCATGCTGCATATGAGACCACCAAGAAAATGAAAAGACACACTACATATTGGGAGAAAATATGTCATATATTCATATATGTCAGATAAGTCATATATCTGATAAGGTATACCAGGATATCTAGAATATATAAAGAACAAATTACAACCAAATAATAAAAAGCCAACCTGATTAAAAAGTGAGTAAAGGATCTAAATAGAGGCTTTGCCAAAGAAGACATAGAAATGCCCATTAATACATTAAAGGATGTTCAACATCATTAATCTTTAAGAAAATATAAATAAAAATTTAATGAGAAACCACTTTCCCTACGATGGCTATAATCAAAAAGACAGATAATGATAAGTAATAGTGAGGCTGTGGAGAAATCAGAGTATCGGACTTTGCTGATGACATGTAATAAAATGATGTAGCTCTTTGGAAACCAGTCTGGCAGTTCCTGAAAAAGCTATCCATAAAGTTACCGTATGACCCAGCAATTTCACTTCTATTATATACACAAGAGAAATGGGAACTTACATTCCCACAAAGATTCGCATGTTAGTGTTCATGACTGCCTATTCATAAAAGTCAAAAAGTGAAAACAAATCAAGAGTCTATCAATTGATGATGGATTACTAGACTGTGGTATATCCAGGCCATGACAGAGGAGTCAGTGTGAGAAGGGATGAGGGGCTGATGTACTCAACATGAATGGGCCTTGAAAACACACGCCAAGTGAGAGGACTCAGTCACAGAAGACCACGCATGTTATGATTCCATTGATATGAAATGTTCAGAATAGAGAAATCTATACAGACGGAAAGTCCACTATATATGCCAGGAGATGGGGAGGGAGGTGGGTTGAAGGGAAATGGGGAGTGACTGCTGATGGGTACAGATTCCTTTTGGGGTGATGAAATGTTCTAAACTAATTGTCGTGATGGCTTTGCAATTCTGTGACTATACTAAAAAACATGGGATGGTGCCCTTGAACTAGGTGAATTGCACAGTATGTGAACTTTATCTCAATAAGGCTCTTAAAAAACACACAAAACACCCAAACCAAACCAAACTCAAACTGCATGTTTCATGAAGGCAGAGACCGGGCTTCATGCCTCTTTGTGTAATAACATGAGTAAAAAGATCAAAGAGATGGAAGTCACTGACTTAGCACTTGGTTGAACTGACAAAGCTTGAGAGCACTGAAGATGGTAAAAGGTTCCCTTTCTGGCTCAGCGCCTGTGGCTCAGTGGGCTAAGGCGCCAGCCATGTACACCTGAGCTGGCGGGTTCGAATCCAGCCCCAGGGCCCGCCAAACAACAATGACGGCT
Source organism: Arctocebus calabarensis (assembly GCA_963573935.1). Taxonomy (NCBI): domain Eukaryota; kingdom Metazoa; phylum Chordata; class Mammalia; order Primates; family Lorisidae; genus Arctocebus; species Arctocebus calabarensis. Next base: position 48,198 of record CAUYON010007473.1, read on the forward strand.
GCAACCAAAAAATGGCCGGGCGTTGTGGCCGGGTGCCTGTAGTCCCAGCTACTTGGAAGGCGGAGGCAAGAGACTCGCTTGAGCCCAGGAATTGGAGGTTGCTGTGAGCTGTGATGCCACGGCACTCTACCCAGGGTGAATGTTTGCGGCTCTTTATAAAAAAAAAAAAAAAAAAAAAAAAAAGAATGTATTGAGTAGTATTTCATCTTTTTCTATATTTTGGAAAAGGTTGAATAATATAGGTACTAGTTCCTCTTTAAAGGTTTGATAGAATTCTGACGTGAAGCCATCTGGTTCTGGGCTTTTCTTTTTAGTGAGATTTTGTATGGTTGATGCTATTTCAGAACTTGATATCGGCCTATTCAACATTTCCACTTCATTCTGGCTAAGTCTAGGAAGGTGGCGTGCTTCCAAATATTGGTCAATTTCCTTTAGATTTTCATATTTCTGAGAGTAAAGTTTCTTGTAATATTAGTTAAGGATTTTTTGAATTTCTGAGGGGTCTGTTATTTCGTCTTTATCATTTCTGATTGATGAAATTAGAAATTTTACTCTTTTTTTCCCGATTAGAGTAGCCAAAGGTTTATCTATTTTATTGACCTTTTCAAAGAACCAACTTTTTGATTTATTGATCTGTTATATAATTCTTTTGTTTTCAATTTCATTTAATTCTGCCCTGATTTTGGTTATTTCTTTTCTCCTGCTGGGTTTGG
>CAUYON010007476.1:0-28160 GCA_963573935.1 Arctocebus calabarensis
ACTTAGCATAAGAATAACCTTGGTAAAGTAGTTATCAGTTAAGCCAGTTAAACCTTAGCCGATAAGGATAGTTTTACATAATAAGTGGTTATCAGTTAGTCCAATTTATCCATAGACCTGTAAGTACCAGGCGGTAAAAGGCCTGGGGTCAGGTTTAAGTCATATGTTTATTGATTAAGACATGTGCTTGTTGATTAAGTTATGTGCCTATAAAAGCCTTCTTGGAAAAAATAAATTTGCTGAAAGGCCTGAGCGAGCTTCAGCTATCAATCATTCCATCTGCGATGCTGCCTCTCGGTCATTGATCCGGGGGCTGGGGACTGGGGGCTGGGTGGTAGCAACACATACATGTGTGTGCTACTAATTACTGCCATGGTGTCACCTGGAATGACACAGGAAAACATCATAAACTCTCTGCAGCTGATGACACTGATGTCTAGACGTTGCTGCTTTGAGAAAGAAGCCATGTTTTTTAATGATGCTGAAAGTTCAGTTTTGTGTATGTGTAAAGTCTTTTGGTTTTTTATATCTGTACTATTTACACTGAAGGGAACAAACAAACGTGTCTGTGGAAGATCTCGCAGTCTGCAGGTCTTACCCTACTGTGAGGCTGTGTCTTGGCTCTGATCATCTTATCAAACCTGACAATTAGCAGGTTGTTGTCATAAAGCAAGGTCATTATTCCCTTCCATCACTGCTCTCATGCATTTCCTAGGCTAGTACTTTCACTAACCTTGAAGGAAATCTGAGAATTTTGCCTTAACATTACCTGCCATTGTCTGATAATCAAAGCACTCTGTCTCTTTCCTGCCCTGGTTAGCATAATCCTACAAAATTCGTCAACACCCCAAATGTACATGAAATTGAATATTTTCCCTCTTGCCCTTGGCTTGCCTCCCTAAACTGTCCCTAAAAGGTCCATGTGATAGACCCCAAAACTTGTCGCAAAGTTTTTCCTTCCTTGGTTCATGCTCTTGGGTCGTCTCTCCCAGACCTGAAGTTTAGCTATGTGAATTTTTTGGTCAATAGGGTGGTGTCAGATGTGCACACAGAGAAATAAAAGGTGTTTCTATGCTGGGACTCGCCCTCCCTTGCTCCTATTGGGAAGTTGTGTCTCATGTGATTGTGTCAAGGATAGTTGCTGGATGACGGGTCCGAAGCCAAGTCACCCCTTTTACACCAGCTGACATCTGACTACGGCCACACCAGTTTATGAATTGTCACCTAACCTTCCAGCTAAACATTCATATTGACCAAGTGAGCTTAGACAAGGAGACCCACCAAAAGCAATACTCTAAATCATTTACCTGATTAGGAAGGCTAAAGCAGATGCAGGCCGTTTTAGCCCACCTGTGCCCTGGATGATCTTTCTACAACTGATGACTTAAAATCAATTCAATGTGTCTTAAAACTATAGCGAATGAATACGAAGCCTCTAAGCGTTTCTTTAAGCCTCCTTAAAATTCAGAGAAAAGAACCATGACACTCAAGATGGGGAAATAGGACTTAGAGGCCAGTGAGAACTGTCACCATTAATGCTGCCTCAATTTTCCAATTGCCCTCCCAATTTTCAACCATGTTTCACTTGGATATCAGAGTAAGAGTTGCCAAACTATATTGAACACATCCTTGCCTACCCTGCTTGGAAACTAGAACCTAGTTATCATTTATTGTCATGGAATCTCAAATAAACCTGACAAAGAAAGTACTATGTTTTAAAATTCTCTTATATCCTGAAAGCTTTTTTCACTAATCAGGAAAAGTTCCACTGTTTTGGACTAAAAATGTGTACCCCTTATCTAAATATTACCTCCAAATACTACATTGGGAAGAAAAAGAGTATCTGATTATAATGGTCTGATGCATTTTTCACAAATGTCACTTTACAACCAGCCTGAGTAAGAGCAAGACCCCATCTCTAAAAATAGCTGGTTATTGTTGTAGGTGCCTGTGGTCCCAGCTACTCAGGAGGTCGAGGCAAGAGAATCCCTTGAGCTCAAGAGTTGGAGGTGGATGTGAGCTATGATGCCACGGCCCTTTACCAAGGGGGAGACTCTGTCTCAAAACAAAAACAAAAGCTAAAAGCAAATATCACTTGACACTTCCCCATATGTTTCATTACGACCCTTCTGGAAAGCTTAATAAATATGTTCATGCTTAAAATTATGAATTATCATAATAAATATAGCACAATTGTAAGGTTTTGCAACATCATCATAAAAATGCGATTGTTATCTTGGAGATAATATTATGAGGGCAAAAGTGGAGAGGCACGGATGCCAGGAGGGGCTATGTGACAACCCTCTCTGTCACTCTGAGTTGCTTAACATTTTCCCATTTTTAATTTTCTCAAATGTGCACTTATAATTAAGATTAAAAATAACTTCAATAAAAATTTAAAATATGATTTGTATTTAATATTGAAAAAAATTAAATACTTTTTCATATAAGATATATATATATATTTATATTTTTTGTAGTTTTTGGCTGGAGCCAGGTTTGAACCCGCCAACTTCGGTATATGGTGTTGGCACCCTAGTCCCTTGAGCCATAGGCGTCGCCCCCCTATAAACTACAATTTGATGAAAAATGTAGCTTCCCAACTTAGACCTGGAAGCTGTTTTCTCCGAGCTGAACACAAGTCCCCACTGCCAAGGGTGCTGTACTGTGTAGCTTCCTCAGAGTGAAAAGTGTACAGGACAGAAACCACCCAAGCTTCACTGCTGGGCCCCCAGGAAACAAGTGCTGGGGACTGCCGGCAGCTGAGGGCTTGACAGAGTTGCACGTGTCTCGTGAACTCCACAATCTCAGCATCATTATGCTACAGCCAGCCTGTGACAGCTGTGTGCGAAATAAGCTATAAAACTCCCATCAGACTGAGCAGCTCCTTGCCAATCTTCATGTTCCAGAATGTACCAAGCCCAGGAAGCCCCCACCATGAGACTCTCCCTTACACCACCATTTACCCTGTGTACTTGCAGAAATATTAGTGTTTCATTTCCAAATACATAAAGAACAATTTTTAACACCCTTCAGGAAATAATGACTATAAAAATTCTGCTTTTACTAAGGAAGCTGGATGGCAACCATACGAATCAATTTTGTGAGTTGGTAGATGCTAAGAGTTCAGGTGTGAGCGATCTTATTTAGCAGGTGATTAGAACTACATGGGTGGACATGGGTTTCTGGCTAAATGGATAGGTTTGTTATTTACAAATTTGTTTAACTCGTATTCATTTTAAGGTGCCAGGTGCTTTAGTAGTACATGACAAAATATGCTTCAGATGAATAAATATGTGAATGCAACAAGCTGCGGACACGTGAAATAATTAAATTTAAACCAGGAGAAGTCCTACAACAGATAAATCGATGCAGACACAGCACTTAATTTCGTGAGACAAATGGCTGTGGTCATCAGAGTCAAACCGTGTAGAAAGCTACCGTAGTAACGACAGGGAGAAATTCCCCTGCCATCCGCTCACACAACCAGCTCATTAGGTAGAGAAATGGCTTCAAAGAACTTCTGCCTTGAATGAAATTTGGCAGTTGAAAACTTAGATGGATGAGATTTTGATGGTGTTTGAATCGCAACTTAATAAAACTGATTCTTATGCAAAGAAGACTAACCCAGGTGGAACTCCTTAGACACGCCCCGTTCTGTAGACTGAATCGTGATGTTACTTGGTCATAATTCATCTCAATTCTCTGTATGCTAAGAAGAGTCTTGGACTGCACCAAATCCAATGAGTAAGGATAATTAATGACATGCATGTGAATAATATGAGAATGCAAATAACATTCGGAGTTTTTAAAGAACAATGATTCTTTAAAAATAACGAAGAAAGTATTGCCCCATTTTTAGTAATATATAGTAAGCCATTTGTACTTCAGTTTTCTTTGATAAATCTTGTGCCATTTTATGGTAGATGTTTATACAACAATATTTTTAACTGAGGTTCAGTGATAAAAATTTGATTTTTAAACATGTTACTTTTTAAATATTCCATGTGGTAAATTACTGTGCTTATAAGGATTGCAGCTACAGAGATTTTGATACATTTTTAAGCCTATCTTTGGTTTTCCAACCACCACAAATAATTATAGGTTTTTAAATTATTTTCACCAGTATTTTATATAAGCAAATGTTTTATTCAGTAAAGAGCAAGAGAAGCCTCAATTTTCATATGTGTCAGTTTTTATTCTTGTAATATAAGATTCCGTGAGTGTCGTTCTAGAAATCTAATGGACAGTTAATAAAATTATGTTTTTAAAAAACTAGCTTGCCTCATGAAATTTTTAAAAACTATAATCCTCATTTCAACATCTCCAATTTGTCATATTATTTTCAATAAGATTGATGACTACTGGCTATGTTATTAGCAATATGGTAGTTGCAGCAATGCATGGAAAATTTGAGCATTACCATTAATATGGATCATAAATACAGTTAAATGATTTATCGCGTGGAGCCTGTGGCTCAAAGGAGTAGGGCGCCAGCTCCATATACCAAACCTAGCCCCAGCCAAAAAAAAAAAAAAGTTTATCAACCAAACCAGAATAATTCTTGAGAGTGGAAGTGGGTATAATAAATTGTGACTCAGTTGTCCTGAGCACACAAAGCTGGGCCTCTCAACTACAGGGACCCGTAATGGAGAGAATGAGCCTGTGAAAAGAATAACACTCGTTAAATTGTCTGGGATAGAACAAATAGGAAGCTAGAAAAAGAGCGATATTATATTAATATATTTGATTGTTTTCTTTAGAAATTGACCTTTAAGTATTCTTCACATTCTCTGAAATATATTAAAAAGTGCTTACTGGTGATTAGGGGAAATTTCTTTATTATCCTAAACAATCATATAACCAGTCAGAATTGATCAAGGTTATGGAGGAAATCTATGAATTTCCTCCTAAGGGGAACTCTCAATTTCTCTAATAAAATAAACCATATTTTCCCAAACATATTGAAACTAATTTACACTAATATTATCAAAACTACATGACTTAAGACAGACATGGAAGAAAACAATAATATCAGAATTTTTTCTAGGGAGCAAGATTTGCCAGATGGAAACTTCCAGAAATTGCCCCTTCCCACAAACGTCAGATTCAACAGTTACTCACATGAGGAAGACCTTCAGAGAAATCAAAAGTGAGGGAAGCAATTTTAACACTTGCTTCTAACATTAAATCAAGGCTTTAAGAGGCACAGAGGAGGGTAGAAAAGAGAATTCCTTGCCTGTGTTACCCTCCCCGTCCACCCACGCACCCTCCCAGACCCCTGAGCAGAGAGAATCGTGTGCTGTGAGAGGGATAGTGAAGTGGTTATGGGACTTCCCATTGGAACTCAGGGCCACCCTGCCACAGGGAAGGAGGGAACAGGACAGGATACGGCTGGGACGTTTAGACCAGCGTGGCCAAAGGAAAATCCTCTGCCAGAGTTCTAGGGTCCAGTTAGCCCTACTTGCAGCCAACTAAAATTGTCCTGGAGCCTGGAATAAACTCTTAAGACAATCCAGTAACACAGACTTTAATCCTTGGACAAACCGGGCAGCTGCTCTGGTTCAGAGCCAGTGGACTTGGTTGCACATAACTCAATGGGACACCAGCAGCGTCATCCAAGGCAAACAAACCAGAGCTGTGTCTCCCCTTCTCTGACTCCTGGACTGCAGTGGAGAATGAGATTTCTGCTAGTTGAGAAGAGGGAAGGGAACAGTTTAGTTAGTTTGTTTAGAACTTGAATACCAGCTCAGCCACAGTAAAATAAAGCACCATGCAGACTGCTGAAGGGTCCAGGCCTTAATCACTGGATGGCATTTCTAGATACACCCTGGGCCAGTAAGAAACCTGCTTCCCAGAAGAGAAAGATCCAGGGCAGACAGCATTCATTGCTTGCTGAGTGAAGAGTCCTGGGTCATTACCAAACATCAGAGGTAGCCAGGCAACAGTCACCGTGGGCTTTGGGTGAGACTGAGCTGGTTTCAAGTGAGACCAGGTATATATAACCTTTAGCTTCTGTGACCACTAGGGACCGCCCTTATCACTCTCCCCTCATGCTCAGTAGCCCAGCACAAGCAGTGAGCGAAGACAGAATTCTCCCTTGTTTTACCTGAGTCCACAAAAGTAAACAACCCGGAATCTGCAAGAATCACAGCATCACTGGGCCTGAGGATACTCCCAGTGCTAATGGCTGTACTGATCAAAAGGCATCCAATTCCCTTTGAATATGTGAAGGTCTTCTCCAGCAGGTAGGTTCAAAAAAATCCTAGAGTAAAAAGTTAAAATAAATACCAAGCTCTTCAATGCACAGACATCGACAAACATTCACAAGAATCTCAGAAAACATGACTTGATCAAACGAGCTAACTATGATGCTGAAAGAGGAAGAGTAACTCCATTTTGTAACAAACTGCCCACTTTCCGTCTATCAAGGCCAAACAGGGTGCATACCCTGCCCGCAAGATAGCAGCCCAAGTGAAAAAACAACTGTCTGACACAAGCTCAACTAACAGGCATAAAAAGTATCTGAAGTAGCCGATCATACTTGCCACAGCCTGGAAATCCCCTACCCCACTAGTAACCGCAATAAAACCCCCAGCAACCCAGGGGTTGGGGTCCTCAGCACACTTCCACTGTGACAGGTAAACTGAGGACCCAGGCTCGAGCTTGAATAAAGACTCTTTTGTTTTTGAATCAAGTTTGTCTCCCTGGTGATCTTTGGGGATTACGTGGTCTGGGCAAAACAATACCAGTGACTAGTCCTAGAGTAATGGAGCTATGCGGCCTTTCAGACAAAGAAATCAAAATTGCTGTCCTGAAGAAGCTCAGTCAACTTGAAGACAACTCAGAGAAGTGATTCTTCTAGTAAATATTACAGAATATGCTATAGTTTGGTAATAGCATTAGAAAGATAATGGCTGGGAACACTATTTATTATTTTTTTCTTTTTATCTTTCCCCTTTTGTTACATTTCTTTTTCTGATAAACAAAAATATGTTGGCAGCTTACTCAAGGAAGAAGTACCTTCATACAGCCTTTGTTCTACAAGCTTTTAAGAATTCGTTAAATAAAAGTCACATAAAAGTAAAAATGTCTGTGGCTTCTTTATGCTTTGGACAAAAGAGCTATTTGGATGTTAGCATTCTGTCCTTCCTCTACAGAGTTGTTGATTTGAACTTCAGCAGCAAATGGCATTCCAATCTTGTTGCCATAGATATAGTAAAGCTTCTGGCAGGTTACTGCTTTGTGTCAGGCTCTGTCACTAGGTAAAATGTTCTTGTCTAGGGAAGAAAATACCCACCAGCAGCAGAGGGGGGATTAATGTGGTGTCAGCAGAAGCATCAATATTTGCTCTGTAATTCACTGCAAGACTAACAAAAATGAAAGGTACATCTAATACAGTTATAGCGAGAGACAAGGTAAGAGAGGGGAAAGGTGGGCAGGGTCCCTGAAACAAATTAATTTGCTTTATATCCACTCTTGTATTAGCTTGCTATGGATGCTGTAACAAGTACCACAGACTGCATGATTACAGCAAACAAAACAATTATCTCATAGCTTTGGAGGCTGGAAGTTCCAGATAAAGACATGTCTTGGTCTGTTTGTGTTGCGATAAAGGAATACTAAAAGTTTGGTCAAGTATAATGAAAGGAGACTTATTTGGCTCATGGCTCTGCAGGGTGTATGAGAAGCCTGGTGCCAGGGTCCGGGTAGGAAGGGAGAAGGAGCTTGCTTGTAAAGATAATGTGGAGAGGAAAGGCAAGAGAACAGGAGGACAGGCTCTTTCCAACAACCAGTCTTCCAGGGAACCAGGAGAGAACCTTTTTCTCTTGTAAGAGGTAGTGTGCCTTTCATGAGGGATTCACTCGCACTTCAAACTCCCACCAGGCTCCACCTCCAACGTCAAGGACAAGATTCCAAAAGGAAACCTGGTGGGGACAAATGAACCAGATCCAAATCATAGCAAGGGGTCCAGCGAGGCTGGTTTCATCTGAGGGCTCTGGGGAGAAAGACGATCCACACCTCTCTCCTTGGCCTGTAGACAGCCATCTTGTCTCATAGACAGCCATCTTGTCCCATAGACAGCCATCTTGTCTCATAGACAGCCATCTTGTCCTGTAGACAGCCATCTTGTCCCATAGACAGCCATCTTGCCCTGTAGACAGCCATCTTGTCCCTGTGCCTTTATATTGTTTTCCTCTGTTTCATGCTGTGTCCAAACTTTCACTTTCTTGAGTACACCAGTCACATTGAATGAGGATTCATCCTAACACCCTACTTTCACTTTATTATCTTTGTAAAAATTCTTCCTTCAAATCAGGTCATGTTCTCAGGTACTAAGGGTTGAACTTTTAACACAGAGATTTTGAGGGAAACAGTTCAATTCACTCATAGCACCTTGAGACATCAAGAGACAATAATCTTACCCTCATTTCCTGAAGCCTATGGTTTTGATTCATCACTCTTACCAATACATTCAAGAAAATTAAAACTTACTAAGCGTATGCTAAAAGGAAAATATTGGTGAAATTTGGGAGGCTTATTTTGGTCAATACTTGTGCAAATACTTGTGATTATGGATTTAAAGGTGAATCTTGTGGGCGCTGCCTGTTTTAAATCTTATTCCCTGAGTTTACATCAGGTCACTCTCATCAGAATAATATTTGTGAAATCAGATTCTGTGTGAATTATCTAATAGAATCACTTTATTAAATATTGTAGTAGCGGACTTTGTTTTTGACTGGGAGGTGATGTTAGCACACTGGGTTTTTCCCCTTTTCTGAAACAATTAAAAGCCAGGAAATCATAAGGAACACTGATTCTCAGGACATAGAAAATATAGGATGTTTTTCCCTGAAAAACAGTTCACTTGAAAAGATACTCAACATTATTAGTTATTGGGTAAATGCGAATCAAGGCCATACAGATATACTACTTCACACCCACTAGGATTGCTAAAAAATAAAAATAAAAAAAGTCAATCTACAGCAAATACTCAAAGAATGTGGGGAAAGTAGAACACTCATGATTGATACTGGGAAAGTAAAATGATAAAACCATTTTGGAAAACATCTGGGCAATTCCTCAAAATGTTAAACAGAGTTACCACATGAGACAACAATTCTATTCTTTGGTTTATTTAGAATTGAAAACATATGTCCATATCAAAACTTGTACATAAACGTTCCTAGCAGTGTTATTCAGAAAGTCAAACGTGAGAAGACACAAAAATGCAAGAACAAATAAAATGCAACTTATTCAAATAACAAAACACTTTACAAAAATAATAAAGTAACTATCGTTCAATTCAACTTGGGTGAACCCAGAGAACTTGCCCAATGAAGGAAGCCCCAGTCGCCAAACATCACGTATTTTTATTAATCCCAAGAAAACAAACATCAGAAGGGCAAACTTACCTAGCGTGAGAAAGTAGGTTAGTGGTTCCCTAACAGAGGATCAGGGTAGTAAACAACTGCATTATAACAGATATGAGATTTCTTTCTGGAATGATGAAAATGTTCTAAAATTAGATTCTGTCAATAATTCTTTAAATTTTCTAAACATCATTAAGTTTTTTTGAAATGTCAAATGCCCAAAATGAATTAGTAATCAGCATTCTAATGTGAAAAGAAATCCTTCAGGGAGAGAGAAAACTACACTTGATGGAAGCTGGATGTACACAAAGTAACGGACATCACCAAAATGGATAGTTACATGGATAAATATAAAAACTAGCTTCTTATTTTTTTAAGTCTCTTCCAAAAATGATTCTATTATAAAGATAAAATTATATACAGATAGAATAATTATATCTCTATAAAGATAATTCTCTTCATAGAAGTTGAAATAAAATTATATACAGATAGAATAATTATCTCTATATAAAGATAATTCTCTCCATAGAAGTTGAAATATTGCTGTATTTCAACAATACAAAGTCTTGTAATGTCGTATGTAGATGACATAGACAGTAACTTGGAAAATAGATGGACATAAAGGGATAAATACAGCCTTACAGTCATTTGCCTACTAAGCAAAGAAATTAAATGGAATCATAAATATTTAATTAAACTGAAATAAACCAGAATGAGAAACATGTAAAAATAATCCAAATGGTACAAATAAAAAAAAGCAAAGACCAAGATGGTAGATATAATTTCAATCAAAGCAATAATCACTTTAAATATAAATGATCTAAACTTCCCACTTAAAAAAATATTTTCAGGAATGTAAAGCAAGACGTAACTAGATACTATTCACAAGAAAGCCCCTTTAATTTTTTTTTTTTTGTTTTGAGACAGTGTCACTCTGTCACCCTCTGTAGAGTGCGGTGGCATCACAGCTCACAGCAACCTCCAACTCCTGGGCTTAAGTGATTCTCTTGCCTCAGCCTCCCAAGTAACTGGGAATACAGGAGTCCACCACCATGCCCGGCTATATTTTTGTTATTGTCATCGTTGTTTTGCAGGTCTTGGCCGGGTTCAAACCTACCAGTGCTGGTGCATGTGGCCGGCACCCTAACCACTGAACTGTGGGCACCAAGCCAAGAAAGCCATTTTAAATATAGAGACACAACCAGATCATAAGCAAAATGATGAAGATATACAGGGCTGAGAGAAAATACAGCTAAACGAAGATAATATTAAAAGACTGTATTCAGTTCAGAGTTGTATAGAGATGGAACAGATTCCACTCCCACCCTTACAAGATAAATGCTGGGGAAATGCAAATTAACAACTCCTCTTGAAGCAGCCAGAGAACAGAAATGGCAGAGCGCACAGTTAATCCAAAATCTGGAAAGCCAAAGGCACCTGCAGAGAGAGAGGAACACAGAATTTGCTTCCTTAGAATAAATGCAGAATTTGCACGCACTAAACTGTGGCTGAGACATTTTAAAGGATTCCTAACTGTGCAGTGCAGGCGGCTGTAGGAGTGCTGACTCCACGGAGGTCACAGGCAGGGCGTGGGGTTGCTCTGCAGGCTTTCCCTCCGCAGACCCCACCAGAGGCTCACAGGGAAGTTTGGAAAAGTCCTAAAGGGAATTTTCTTCTGGAGGAATATCAGCTACTGTAGAAGGTTTGCAAATGAAGGTTTTCTCATCTTCCTTACAGATGATAAACCTAAGCAATGCTGTTGCTGAGGGCCTTAGGATTTTGGAAAAAATGAAAAATCGGAAGCAACAGACTCTTGCACCCAGAATACAGAGGAAGGAATTTTTAATCTCCAACAGGGAACTCGGTGGCTTCAAGCCATAAAAGCACTGAGCCACCTGAGTCCTTCTCACAAAACTCTTTTATACCACTTTAGCTTGGTTACAGTTACAGAGTTACAATTGCAGATTTAGGTCATGGGAAACATTTTTAACTAGCAGCAAAACATCAGAAGAGTTAATGACCATATTTCTCAAGAAACCAGAGTACTATTATTGGTTGCATAGTCTCTTTTGAGGTTATTTCAGCTTTATGTTTCTTGTAAAGTTCTTATTTATTTTATTTTTTTTCTTTAGATGAGATAGACAGTAACTTGGAAAGTACTGTAACTCTGTCTCACTTTGTTGCCCTCGATAGAGTGCTGTGACATCATAGCTCACAGCAACCTCCAACTCCTGGGCTTAGGCGATTCTCTTGCCTCAGTCTCCTGAGTAGCTGGGACCACAGGCATCTTCCACAACACCCAGCTATTTTTTGTTGCAGTTTGGCCGGGGCCAGGTTTGAATCTGCCACCCTTGGTATATGGGGCCGGTGCCCTACCCACTGAGCCACAGGTGCCACCCTCTTGTAAAGTTCTTTCTTATCTTTGGAGGAGGCTGAGTTCTTCTGCAGCTGTCTGCTGCATTCTTAGCACCACCAAGCAATGTAAAATGTATTTCTCCTTCCTCAAGGACACTGTGGGACAAGCAATATATCTGAGGGAAAGAACAGAACAAAACCCCAATCCGAGAACCCTGCGTGGTTCCTAGGAGAAGTGGCAGGAATACCCTGTAACATACACTAGAACCCGGATGTCAGCTGCAGGAATGCGAGTAGGGCTCGAGAAGTCTACACTACTGGGATTCATAGATGTGGTTCCTGCCTACAACTGAGGCTTAAATAGAACCTCCAAGAACACCCCAATCTCCAGTCCACCTGCCACCTCAGGCTAACAAGGACAGAGTAAACAACATAATGGAACACAGCAGGAGAAAGATTTCTCTCTAGGTCACAACACAATTTGAGGAGAATGTATTAATGAACTGTTAGTATTTCCTTATAATGCATGATTGCTTTCCAGTACAAAGGTAATTATTATTCGACTTCATTTATTTCCAGTTCTGCAACTGACACAAGTTATCATGGGTCTAGAAATAATCAGAACAAGAGATGCTTTTTGGGAGGGGCATAAGAATTGGGGGAAAGGGGCCTGACTCAGCATGGGGGTGACAGTATTGTTCTATATCTTGATTAGCGTTTGGTTGACGACAGTGCGTTTATTTGTCAAAACTCAGAAAACATACACTAAAATGTGTGCTATGTATGGTGCATTAACTTGACATAGAAATAAAAGAACTATACACACATATTGAAATGTAATATCTAATACACTCTCATACCTAATACTCTACATAGAAATAGTATCTAATACTCTACATAGATTTCTACACTGAAATCTAGTATCTAATACTCTACATAGAGAGATATTCAGAAAGTGTTCTGACATCTGCCATTTAGTTAAAATTTCATAAGATAGAAGCTGGTTTGATGGATGAAGTTATGGATAAATGAATTCATATCTGATAAGCAAGAACAGTAAAATGTTCTTGGTATAATCCAGTGGTATGTATAGAAGTGTTCACAATAAATATGTATTTTTAAACTTTGATACTTTTAAGTTTCCATAATAAAAACAAAGGGAAAAAGAAATTTAGAAGAATCTGACCCTTCCCTGCAGAGCTCTCTCTGAAACATGAAAAAAAGGACAGAGGATAAATATTTTAAAGGTTTATAGTTTTGACAGTTATATGAGAATGGATATCCTAACAACAGAAGTAAGATTTAATTGTGCCAAAGCTAACAAGAGAAGATGTTATTATCTGAGAGAATGAGCAGAAAATTTATAGAGCCTGGCCCAGATATCATCTAAAGTGTGGGAAAAACCAGCCAAATATAACAGGTATAAAAAGACAGTGGTGGGGGTGGTGCCTGTGGCTCAAAGGAGTAGGGGGTTGGCCCCATATGCCAGAAGTGGTGGGTTCAAACCCAGCCCCAGCCAAAAACTGCAAAATAAATAAATAAATAAAAATAAAAAATAAAATTAAAAAAAAGAGACAGTGATGGGAGGAATAAAACTACTTTCTCATTACATTCTAGCGTACTTCCTTTTTTTTCTTAACAGCTACAGAAGGTTTTCCTGGCAAGGTTGAATGTGCCGTTTAGACTAAATATTGAATAATTCTAGCGTTTCCAAACTAAGCGGGGTATGATCTTTCACTAATGAGAGGAATTACTTTACAATGGTGAAAAGAATAGACATTGCAGCCAAACTTTATGCTGGCACTTCTTTTATGAACTAGGTGGGAAAAAAAAAATATTTAACCTTACAAAGCAAGTCTTCTCATCTGTAAAATAGAGAAAGTATTAGGAAGGTAATTGAGCTCTGGGTGAGCTGTAGATGTGAGCTTGCTCTGTTCCAAGCATAGATTATGGGGTGAATTAAATGAATTATTGATTAAAACACCCGGGAGAGTACACTATACATTCTAAAACTTAATATCATTTAAAATATTGTTTTCTCTTTCATAAAGGCATTTGATATAATCGCTAAATGACTCTCTTTCATCTTTATAGTAAAATAGTTAATACATTTACCACTAACACAAAGCATAATCTAATCAGCGTGACTATTTCAGTAAATTTTTAAAAAGTGTAAATGGAACCAAAAGAAAAACCATTAATCATATTATAAAATCACTTCCTTACAGTTATAAGAAATGTATACTTTTTTTATTTCCTCCAATGAATTCATCATCTGGGATTCTCATTTAATATTTTCAGCCCTGGATTTTACTTTTAAGAGTGCACGCACACACATTTACATTTTCTACGTAAACTCAATATGCTGTGTGTGTATCTGTGGGTAAACTTGCCATTTCACACCCATAGCACGGGTGGGCTATGTATGTGCGGAAAGAACATACTCGAAACCCCACATTCTTCACAATTCTTCACAAGAATTTAGCCAGACATTTAGCATCTAGGTGGAGGCCTCTGGAAGCAGGCATTGATCCAACCCAGCTTATCACAACTTTCTAGGACCCAAGGCTCAGATTCTCCAGCAGACGCTCTGCAGGTCTCCTTGGTAGCCCATTCTTTCAAGTCAAGGTCTGGCCTGCTTTGGGAAGCTTAATTTTCATTTCTGCAGCTTCCTTCCCATGAGAACTTACCTTACTCTGGGAGTGTTTACATAGATATTTTTCTGCACCTGCTCTGGGTAGAATAGTGCAAACACCAGGCTCCCAAGCGCTGACTCCAACTCAGTGGCCACGGGCTGCTTCCCAGGAACGGAGCAAGAGGCAGAGCTGGCGCCCACTTTTTCTTAAGTAGTTACTCTCCCTCCTCATTTCTGACTTCCCAGAATCTGTCTTCTATGTCACCTTCTACGGTTACAGATAAAACTGGGTCAGAGTGGAACAGACGCTGGTCAAAACCGATGGCAGCGCAACACCAGCGATGTATTATCTTTGTGCGGGTTTCAATCAGCTCCCTAACTGAGGGCCCCGGGCTGGAGGGCGCACCTGTTCCCGCTTCACACCAGGACACTTCTGCATTCCCGTTTACCTGGTTTCAGTCCATCAACGACATTATATCGCTTTTGTTGTTGCTGTTTTTTTAGTTGTATTTTCTAAGCCCTCGTACCTTGTCATGGGTTCTATACAACATCTTAATTTCTACAATTTTCTCTGCCATAGAAGAAAGATTTTATTTTTTCATTATAAATACTACTGGGCTGTGTGGGTGTGTGCACCTCCAGGGGAAATACATGAAGATATGTTCTAAATAAACAGATATGTTTTTAAAGGTAAAATAAAAACTCACCAAACTGTCCAACATACGAAGACATTTGTATTCTGCAGATTGTATATGAAACCAGCACATTGTACCCCTTGATTACACTAAGGTACGCAGCTATGATTTAATAAAAAATAAATAAATAAATACAAGCAAAATAAAATAAAATAAAAACTCATGTAGTTAGAATGGTATCTTCCATTATAATTATAAATTTTAGAAAATATTATTGCCATGGAAAGCTAAGAAGGATTTTTTAGTCACAAAGCAGTCATTTAGAAATTTAATCACTCAGTCACCCTTTCTGTAAAAGAATAACTCTCTTCATTATATATTTTTAAGAAAATGGAATATATAAATCTCTTGCCTGAAGGAGTTTCTCAACGACTTGTAGCTATTATTAAGTACTCTGTCTTTTTTATTAGTTTAAATTTCACATCTCAACACAATTTATAGCATAACAATGAACAATTTTGAAATGGTTAAAAATAAATAAATGTGCTCAGTACATATATGTGAATGTGCTACATGTGGGCAGGGTAATTGACATCTAATAAAACTCAGTGTTCAACATAATTTGATGGGCTGGGCACCTGTAGCTAAATTGTGAGGGCACTGGCCACGTGCCCTGGGGATGATGGGTTCAAACCTGACCAGTGCCTGCTAAACAACAACAAGAACAAAATAGCCAGGCATTGTGGCAGGCACCTGTAGTCCCAGCTTTTAGGGAAGCTGAGCCAAGAGAATTGCTTGAGCCCAAGAGTTTGAGGTTGCTGTGAGCTATGACATCTCAGTGCTCTACAGAGGCAGCAAAAAATAATAGTAATTTGACGAATTTGGAAAGTAGATATAATCATTACTGTATTGTAATTAGGCAAAACAATATTTAAAATATTGAATCTTCTGGCAGTATTTTAAGACAAAGTAGTGCTGACAGGTCAATCTGGATTATTCCCATAATTCTTTATCTCAGTACTAAAGAGGCTTCTGTTAAACACAAGATTGACAAGAGAATCATACGTAATTTGTGGTAGTCTCCTATCACAAGAATAGGTGTTTACATATTGAAAGAATGGAAAATACATTTGCCTTTATTCTTAAACAGACATTAAGTCTTCAGTACAATATATAAGTGAAAGTTCAATTTATTTTCAATGAGAAGTAATAAATAGTAATTTATCTAAACGTTGTACAAACATTGAGAAGGAAGAACTTTCTGGCTGAGAGGATGTGGAAGCATGGGACTTGGGTTCGGAATACAATGATAGATTCTCGTTCCTTAAAGATAAAGACAAGAGATCTACTTCCTGGGGTTGTAGACATAGAAATGAAGTAGGCAGATGACTGAAGTAGGCTTTCAAGTTTTATTCCAGGACTACAACTCAATAAATTTCTTGAATTCACCATTTTCACCTTGTAACAGATTTCAGCAATGCGGCAAAATTACCAGGCAACCCAATTTCTAAGGGTTGTAGCAATGTCAGAGATAATTAAATAGAAACTGGGGTTTTGTCCTGATTTCAATAAATTGGCCAGCTGGACCACCAGCCCAGTCTCCCTATGTAGTTAGAGAGATCTAGCAGTGTGTTAATAAAAGCCTCAGGGAGGTCCCACAAACTATCGCCCATTTACTACGGGAGACCTAGCTCTGGGCAAATTCAAAATATATGTCTACTATTCCTATTACAATCAAAAGAGTATAAGAGTACCTGGTATCTCATACGTGGATGTGTGCTAAGTGTTCTGAAAATTAATGAGACATTATGGAAAAATGGCTTTTTTCTCCTTCATCTACACTGCTGCTCACCCAACAACTTGCAGCTGTCAATACTCAAAGGAAAAAGACATGTGCAATTTAATTAAAGCATAAGCTGATACAATTTATTTAGAAATTTCATGGTCAAGAAAATATTCTCCCCAACACCTTTTGATAAAACCAACCTATCTAATACCTGGCTTTTTTTTTTTTTCATTTGACTTGCCAATGCTACTAAAATTGAAATTAGTCTATCATTGAAATGATAGGCAAGTTTGAAAAATGATGAAAGCCAAACTCAATTTCTGTACAATTAATGTCAATGAAGTGATTCAGTAACATCATACGACATTTTTAAAGAATTCAATTAGCTTGAAGTGGAGGACAAAAAATAAATGAGAAATATGATTCTCTCCCTTTGTTTATCTTTAGAATCAACAGTACTAATGTTTTCTAATAGAATTGTTATAGAAAGTTAAATAGTACATTTCTCAATCAATAAAAATATGTTAGTGGTAAGAAGAGGTATCAGGGGTTATGAGAGCTCTCTCTTCTCAGGCTGTTAACAAAGGAAAGCTCTGACTATAAGATCTTTCCTGGGACTCAACCCTGGGCTATAAATTTCAATGACAATTTCCCTGTCTATCGGAACAGTTTAGAAATCACACATGTCTATTTTTTTGCTCTTTTGTGTTTCAAATTTAAACATCACCATCCTTAAATGTTTTAATAAAAGTTAATTGGGCGTGCTACTAACTCTCAAACGAAAGTTTTAAGGTATTTCCTTTACCCAAATAATTTTTATTTTGGATCTCCATTTATTAAGTGTATGTAATTCATAAATATTATGCACATAAAAAATGTATAGTTTAACAAATAATCTCATTATAGGTTTTTCTCTCTGGCCCAAACGGCAGCTACTGGATTCCAACTGCAGTTCCTGGTAGCAGCGCCTCCATCCAGCTTTCCATCCTCCCTATCTCACGGAGTTAATTTCTAAAATACACATTGCACCATTCTACCTCCTACTTATAAAGGTAACGCAGTATTATTCTATAATTCATGTAATAAACGCCTACATGCTTTACATAACCGTCAAGCCCTCTCAACATGACCTTAAAGAGGCCTCCAGCTCCTTCCAGTGACAGACTCTGCTTTGCAAACTCATTTGCAACCCCTACCTTCCTCATGGTTCCTGCAACAATTCTGACTGTTTGTGGAGTTTCTATTGCAACTCCACCTGAGTTCAGGCTTCACCTCTGCCCACACCTCCACCATAATGTCTCCAGCTATGTAAGTTTCTAGTGTGAATTTCACCTTCCCTGAATGCCTTTTTTACAACAGTTATTTTCCCATCCTATCAGAAGTAGCAATTCTGTAATCTGCATTCCATAGCATTTTGTATGTGTGTGTAAAAACACACATGATAATATTTAGCTCACCTTGGCTCAGCGCCTATAGCTCAGCAGCTAAGAGCACCAGCCACATACACCAGAGCTGGCCGGTTTGAACCCAGCCTGGGCCTGCCAAACACAATGACAACTACAACCAAAAAATAGCTGGGCATTGTGGTGGGCGCCTGTGGTCCCAGCTACTTGGGAGGCTGAGATAAAAGAATCACTAAAGCCCAAGAGTTTGAGGTTGCTGTGAGCTGTGATGCCACTGCACTCTACCAAGGACAACATAGTGAGATTCTTGTCTCAAAAAAAAAAATATTTAGCATGTCTTGTCTCAATTATTACAGGCACCATCTCCATTATGACGGGAACGCCTTCATGCTGAGAAACCTATCTTGTCTTTCTTTGTGTCCTCAGCCTCTGGTGTATAAAAGAAGGATTGAAAGAATTACCTGATATCTGAAGCTCCTTACTAGTAGCTTTGCCTTGTATTGTATCTGAGATTCCAACTACAATATTCCACCTTGATTTTGTAGGAAGCTTTTCACCCTGTAGTCCTACATCCCAAGTGCCCACAAACTTCAAAGAGCAAAAAAAAAAAAAAAAAGCCACTGACATGTTCCACTAACCTATTCTGTTTTGTCTCAGTGTAATCTAACCACCCTTTAGACAGGTGATTTCTGATTATCCTTGAATCAATTCCCCTTTAAGTAGGTTAAAATTAGGACAGATTTCACGTTTTTTAATTGGCAATTTTTAAGACAGGCAGAGATGCAATTTAAATACTTCTGCGGCACATGTATCTAATTGTCCCCTTTTTTATCTCAAAGCTAATATTTCTATTTTCTCTAGTAGGCAATAAAACTAAAGGAAAATACAAAGTGCTTGAGTTTCATAAGTGAAAAAATAATGTTTCTGTGGATTTTAGGAGTGCTTTGCAAGTGCTTGCTTTTATCTGGGGAATAATTTTAAAAGATAGAGAAGAGTTAAGCATGATCATTTAGAGATAGTTGGTTTTAGTGCTCAGAAAATTGAACTTCTTTACATTTTGCAAATGATTTTTTAAAAGAAAATGTGAACTCATTTTATTTTCTCTTTTCAATATGTCAACAAGATAAAAGCTTTTTTGTCCTTCTCCTTGGATAGAGTGTATTTTTTACTGTGGGTAACTAAAAGAAACAGCAGAAGCATAGAAATTCAAATATCCTACGTGACAAGTCTTATAAAGAATAGCATCTATTAGATTTTTCTTTCTTTAAGTGGGAAATTAAATGGGTATGTGATATTATTTTAAAAATTGGCGTGAAAATTTCTGATGTATATTCTCATGATCTTTACTTCCATAATGTCAGAAAGGGATAAAAAATGAAGCCTCTCATATAGACTGGATATGAATATTTAGAAATAATCGAAGAATAATTTAAGATTTAGAAATAATCTAAAGAAATTTAGAAATAATCTGTCAACAAATCAGGCATTATTATAGAAGAAGAATTTGAGATCTATTTTTGTTAAGTCAGTGAAATGTTTTCGTTCTGATTATCAAAGTCTGTCTTATCCTTTAGATCAACAAACTGATGGATTTTCTCTGTCATAAAAATCATTTAAAATTAAAAATAGACACATTGATATTTCAGCTCCTTGCTTTCCATGGCACCTTAGTGGAGTCCAACAAGTTGAAGGAAAACTGTTATTTCCTTTATAAATACTGTTATTTCCTATCTTGTCTACACCAGCTAATATTGCCAGAAATTTGTGTTCCTATTGATTTTTCTCTTTTGCTTAAAATGTAGTCAGGAAGAATTGATTTTCAGGTGTCTCAAAGCCTCCCACTTTACTTCATTATTTTGTGACTTCCTGGCTATTAAGTAGATGTAATGGTGCCCAGTGCTCATATGACTTGAACAGACACCTGCAGGCTGGTACCCACGCTCTTCCCCAGGGAGTCTGCCCGTGGGATGAAGGTTCATTCATCTTCTTTAGCCACTCTGTCCTGGAGGGATAACTCCAGATTCCACAGCCAAAACAAATGGGAGAAAAAAGCTGTCTCAGAAAAATAGTGTGCTTAAAAAAGTGGTGACCCACAAAAATAAAAACAAAGATTTTGAACTCCACATAAAGCAGAAAATGAACAAAGGTTTTGACTCTCAAAACATCCAGATATTTTCTCAGAAGCTCCAGTATGAGTCAATGCTCAAAGTACTTATTCTTCATTACGTTCCTTTTTTTTTTTTTATTCAGAGACAGGCCCAAGTCTCAGGGAACAAGGATTTATACACAGGTGTCACAACAGTGAGATTGAAGAATCTTAAAATGCTCAAATCCAGGCAGTGAAGAGAGAAAACAGATATTCTGGTAACAGAAAGGAGCATCCAGTAGGGCTGAAACTTAGTACAAGAAAGAAAACGGAATGGTAAAAGAAGCAGAATTGCTAATCAGGAACCATAGCATGAGGAATATTATCTTCGACCCCTTATGTTAAAGAACAATGGGAGTTTTGAACATAAAATGCAGGCTCATGTTTAAGTTTTAGGGAGAACACTCTGACCCCAGTGTGGAAAATGACTCGGATGGGAGCAAGGCTACTGGAGAGAGATCAATTATAAAATTGTCCCCGTCATTGAGGTGACAATCGGTGATGACTTGATTTAAGGTAGAGTTTCTTACCGTCAGTACCACTGTCATTTGGACTTGACAATTCCTTGCTCTGGGGGACCGTCCTGTGCATTGTTGAATATTTCACAGCACCCATTCACCTCTGTTCACTAGATGTCAAAGTCACCCTCCCTACTCCATATTTTGACAACAAAAAAATGTTTCTGGCCACTGTCAAGTGTCTCTCGGAGGAAACTCCTCTTAAGAGCACTTATCCAATTATAGTACAGGAATATGGGGAAAGGGGACAGGGAGGGGAGGGGAGGGGGAGAATGGGTGGAGGGAGGGTAATTGGTGGGGCCACACCTATGGTGCGTCTTAGAAGGGTACAGGTAAAACATACTAAATGTAGAATATAAATGTCTTAACACAATAACTAAGAAAATGCCATAAGTCTATGTTGACCAGTTTGATGAAACTATTCCAGATTGTATGTGAAACCAGCACTGTACACCATAATTGCATTAATGTGCAGAGCTATGATGTAATAAAAAAATAAAAAAGATTGGCTAAAGAAATGAATAAAGGAGAGGGGCTGGAGTAATACTTAAAAGACACTATTAATGATGCAATGATTATCTGTTGGATGTAGAGTTTGATGAAAAGGAATAAGATATGTGTGTTACAAAGTAAATAAGTGTCTTTTACTTTTATTGGACTAATAAAGGTATTTAAATAAAGAGGCAATGATATCAGATTAATATGCGTAAAAATAATTTATAAAAGAAATACGTATCTATACACATATATTCGTGAGCTATGATGCTCCTGTGATAGGCAATGGGGAATGAAGACCTCACTTAAAAATATCACAGTTAAAATAGAAGGAAATGCCAGGGGCAGAGATTTCATGATCAGCTGGAAGAATGAGCTGGATATAGAGTAACAGCCCACTGCAACTAGCTTAGACAAGTCCATGTCTTACGTCAACATAAATATTTTAAAGAATACAACATAAGTAGTCAATTTCAAGAGTTAGGAATCAGAAAACATATCTATCTGCTCATCACGAACATGTTCAGAAATAATCAATTTCTCTTAAGTGCACAATTTTGAGAATAAGCAAAATCAAAGGACAAACAAAACTTTACTATATGTCTATTAAAAATGTGCTTTCTTTTTGCTGTTTTGCTGCAATGCATTGCTTTGCCCAGTGAGTTTAAAAAATATAACAAAAATCTCTCTGGGCAAGATGGATAGTTCGGAATGGTAGAGTTAGCTCTGAGAGAAGCAGCTGACTGATTAGACTCCAGAGGGTGTGAGCAGAACCTGCCAGGGCATCACACAGGATGTTTCTGCTCCATCTAGTCTGACGCACTTGGCTCTACTCTTCCTACTTCTTTTTTTGTTTGTTTGTTTGTTTTAAATGATATTTGGAAAAACAGCAAATCCCAGAACTTGAAAATAAAATAAAATAAAATAAATTGTCCAATTTCCAGTAAAGAGATTGCTAATTAGACCATACATATATGAAACAGTAAATAATGAAGATGATGTATTTGTGTTGCCTGAGAAAAAAACAAGTAGACCCAGAATCGTACCAACAATGTCTCCTCCATTTCTTAAGACAATCCTTGCAGAGAAAAACCCACATTTGCTGAACCACACTCATGTGTCCCCAGCTCATTTTGACCTGTTATTCTCGGGGAAGCTGGAGGCAAAAAACGAGAAGCTCATTTCATCCACAGGTGTCTGAGTGTCCAGGAGAAGAATCCACATTCCTTCTGGGTATAAGATTTTGTTTGCTGAATTCCTACAACTTTTGTTCCAATTGTCTGTTTTCCCTCTAAGTATCAGAGGAAAACATAAGCTTTAGAAATCTATTCTTATTAAATAATATTAGGCTAGAATGGATCAAATTAGCAGCTTTTCTGAAGTATAAAAAAACTTGAAGTTTTAAGACTTTATTTTAAGGAAAAGTAATTTTAGCAAGTATCTTTCCATCTTTAAAGGATACTTTCATAGCCACGAACAAGCTTATCAGTCTTTCAGATGTTAAGCTTAGGAATAATTGAAGTTTTAAGTACACAATGTGGGCTCATATTTAACTTTTAGAGAGACCACTTTCATGGAATTTTCAAACAATACTTTCAATAGAATAAGGGATCCCTGAAAATAAAGGTCTTATAATATTTAGACAGTTGGGAATAAAATTTTTGGTTAAATTTTAGCATTAGTACAAACTCTCAACATGTGTGTTATTCCAACCTATTGTCACTGTTCCAACAATGTATTAGAAATACAAAGTCTTTGTTTATACTTAACATATAATGTAAAAATGTACAATAGTGAGAAAAGGGATTATGGATTATTATGTCTGACAATTTGTGTACAGCCTTTCATATTGGTACTGATACATAAGTAATGTCAAAAAGAGGATCAAGGTTGTTTTTGAGTATTTTTACTCATTACATTTATTAGCCAATTTCCAGTAAAGAGATTGTCATCATATTTTAAATCAGTAAATTTTATTCCATTTAATGAATTGCTACAATCTAATCCATCTTTTAATAGTGACATGTGGAAGCTGTGTCCAATGTTTAGATATTACAAACAGTGTCACGATGACCCTCAATGTATATATAGTGGTTCAACTCTTTATTATATTTATGGAAAAAATTCCTGAGTTAAATGATTTTTATATTTTGAAAAATTTTTTTTAACATGGGAAAAGTTGCCAATTCTCTATTTTTCTAGCCGAGCAAGACTTTGCTCATTTTTCCTCATCTTTGTTAACAGCAGCCTGTTTTGGTTTTTTAAATTGTGGGGAAAATAATGAGAGTGTTCTGAATCCGTTATGAGCAGAAATGTACATTATGTTCCGCAGCCAGAAAACAAAGTGAAACAAGTACTTTTAACTCAGAGATAAATTATGAATAATTAGATTTAGTCCTAGGTTCCAAGCTTAATAAAATTCCAGGCATTTTTCCATAAGTCACTAGTTTACTAATGAAACAACTCTATTCTTAATTTTTTGTCCAGCTCCTATCTGAAGATTCAATATTACCTTTATTGTTATGATGACGATGCCAAAAAATTTTTTTTTGTCATAAACTAACTGTAAACCCAGTGAATTTGCTAATTCGGCTTTTAAAAAAGATTTCAGTGGCTGTTTTTATTTTTGTTTCTTTTTTAATTTGGTGAGCAAGGCATTTTGAACCTTGACTCCTTTTAGGCAAATTTCTTTTATTTTGTAAATGTTGTCCCATGTCGTTTTTCTCACAGATATTGCCCGTTTATTAAGTTAAAAAATATTTTACAAAATTTTAAAACATCTACATGTTAAATACTAGGTATTCAATATACTTTCATACTTCAATGCTATATTGGTTTTCCTCTTTTGCAATGTTTATGTTCTATCTCTGTTCTTATTTTTATTAGCAATGTTTTTTAATTAATAAAATCTCTTCTTTATTCATTAAAAATGTTGCTATTTGTTCAAATATGGTAGCAGGGTGGCGCCTCTGGCTCAGTGAGTAGGGCACCAGCCCCATATGCCGGAGGTGGTGGGTTCAAACCCAGCCCTGGCCAAAACTGCAAAAAAACAAAAACAAAAACAAATATGGTAGCAAATGACAAGGGTACAAGTGAAATCTGTCAAGGGTAGAACATAAATGTTTTGGTGCAATAATCAAGTAAATGAGGTAAAAAAAGAAATCATGTTGCATTTTATTGTTTTCTTTGTCATGTTATTTAAAATTCTTTTCAGTCAAATCTATTATTACACATTCTTTCACTGTATTTTTTTTTTGTTTTAGAAATCCATTTTAATTCTTAAGTTAAAAATTGATTCATCAGCTTTCTAACATATTTATAATTTCGTTTCTAGTGCTTAAATCATTAATTAATTTGGCTTTTGGCCTATGGAGAAATGGTTTCAAATACCAGCTCTGTCTATTACTTGTTTGAGATTTGAACAAGTTCAGTGACTTTTGAGCCTCTCTTTCTCACTTTATAGGGAGCTGATAGTATCAAACTCTGTCAGTGTTTGTAGAGATTAAAATCTGTTAGATAATGAGAATACGTGGTTTAACAGACTTCCTGCTAATAAAGAATAATAAATGACAAAAAGATGTATGGATTTATATATAATGAGATGCTTTAATCTGTGATTTAGCAAAGACTTGTTTCAGGCAGAAGTTTAATTCTTTGCATATTTTCATATAGACTTGAAGGTAATTTCATTAAAATATTTTCAATTTTATTTGAAAGGAAATAAAAAATTAAGCAGTGACCATGTATACTGGACATATAGAGAACATTTGTGTTCATATAAATTACTTTAACCTTTGGAATTTTAATCTTTCTTACTCTTTCTAATGGAATGATGCAATGAATTAATGAATGATTAATACTGATAGCAGATCAATAAGCAAAGACAAACACAACAGTGATACCAGACAGGATGTTCCTGTTCAATATCCTTCAGGGGCTTCAAATTTAGATTACTTCTAGACATCAAGGCCTCCGAGCTATCACTGAGAATATCTAAATTACTTTCTCAAGGGTTCTGCAAAGCACTCTCTTTACTTTATCTCCTCATTTTAGATGGTACTTCATTGAATTTCTCCTAGCCAATTTACTTTCTGCAAAGCTCACATTTCTCTTACAATAGAAAAATTTCTTTAGCTCTTCTAACTTCAGTTTAATAGCATGGGGGCTTTCTTTAAGTTTCACTGTCAGCAGAACGGCACAAATATAACATTTATTTCATCCATTTTTACTAAATAGCAGAGGAGAAAGTGCTATACCAAGGGCAAAGTGGGTATTAATTTTCTGTATCGTTTGTATAATTACTTGAATGCATCCCCAAAGAAAACTAATAGATTGATCAAACCTAATTAGCTTTAATTTATATAAAACTATAGCATGAGTGAACTTGTATGCTGCAGAAAAATAGGTTTAAGTGAAAAATAAGCCACAGAGGTTTGGAATATCCATCAGGCACATAAAGTATCTAAAAACTCATCCAAGTTTAAGAGATACAATTCCAATTTATCAGAAGTGTGATTATTCGTATGTAGTTAAAAGAGAGAAAGAAAAATTCACTATAAAAAGAGAGAAAGACAAATTCAGTATTAATATTGCCATCAAAAGATAAAAAATGCAAGAATAATATTTTGGTAAATCTACTTCCAGTCTTCAGTGAAAACACACACACATGCAAGTTTGATCCCATTTGTTTAGTTTTATAATCTTTTTTATTTTAACATTAAATTATCGAGATGTTTTCTTGTCATTACTTAATTTCTTAACATTCATTAAGCAAATACCGTTTGCCACAATACTATGATAAATATATTCTAAATACAACCCTTGCTGTTTCCTTTGGGCCTTATATTTTGAGAGCAAATGCAATGAAAAAGTGGAAAAATAGCTAAAATATATATTTATGTTTATAGGCCTCAATATAGACATAATTGTAAATCATAAAGAAAATCATGAATAAAAGAAGATAATCAAGAACGGAATGGGATAGCTATGAAAATATGGTAATTGAAGATGGTATTCCACAGGTGATATTTGGGCTAGACGTAGGAAGATAGAGAAAGAGAAACTTTCATTATCACACAGAGTGCACTCACAATAAGGAAGCAAGCATGAAGACCCATGGTGGTTCTTCTTTTTGAGGAACAATCAGAAAATGCCAATTCCAGAGTCTAGTAGGAAGAGAGAAGAATGAAGAGGTTGTAGAGACTGGGGGAAATCAATCATTCAGTGATTTATTTCTTTTAGCATGCTAAAAAGATTGAAGAACTTGAATTTGAGCTGATTTTGGAGTCTCCTTGGCCAACAGAGTAGAGCAGAAGTGATACCTTGCCTGTCCATGTCTAAGACCCACTCACTCCTCCCCCCAAACCCCACTGTTTCAATTATTATTCATGAATCTTGTTGTCATATAAAAAGTTCTACTATCCTGAGAGTGCCATGCTGTGAGGAAGCTCAAGTTGATTGCACCAAGAGGCTGGGTTCAGAACAACTGAACCCAGAATCAGTGCCCCCAAGAGTGAAGCCTCTGTGATGTTCTAACCCAGCTCAACCACCAGCTGGGTTCAGCCTTTGCAAAGTCTCAGCTGACAACAAATTAAACATAACCACTTAGCCAATCCCAGCTCTAAATCAAAAACAGATTTTTTAAAAAACGAAGCCGTTTGTTAATACCAAGAAATTTTAAGATGGTTATCAATATAGCAATGATTTTAAAAAAGTAAATGTATGCTATGTTATAGTAATAAAATGATAGGATGTGATATAATTAACATAACTTAGGTAACAAAATTGGTTGACTAAAAAAAAGTAAATGTATGCTATATTATAGTAATAAAAAATTATATACTGTGATATAATATAATTTAGGTAATGAAATTGATTATTCATTTTTCCTAAGCAGGCATTTTTGATGGCATCTTCCAGGTTATTAACAATATTGAATCCTAAAATAAATTGAGCATTAACTGAGTAAAGTTAACTGATGCAGCTCGGTTCTCACTGTGAAAAAGTAAATATTATAATTGATGGTTTCCTATTATCAGGTGGTTTCAACCACCAAAACTTTTGATGTATTTGTATTATGGTTATGTTGTCAACCTGAAAATTTCAGAGAAAGTTTTGAAGATTTTTAAAATTTTGGTATGAGTTTTTAACTCATAAAAGAGATCTAAATAAGTATGCCTTTTAAATGTGTGATAGTGTTTATAATATTATACTCAATTGAGATAAAGCCTATTATGCATGGACGCTCGCTAATTGTAACTCTGATTTTCTCTATTATTCACTAGTTAATACTTTTTAGTACCTGTTAACGGTACATATAAATTGTTTTTGTTTTGGAACATTTGTTTTCTTAAGAACTTTCAGATACTCATTTCATAAAAACATTACAGACAATAACCAAGTTAAAAGTACTTATAAGAATATATTGGTGATTTTTCTGCTCCTATTTTTAAACTTCCTTATTTTGTTTTTAATAAAACTAACCATTGGCTCGGCGCCTGTGGCTCAACCGGCTAAGGCACCAGCCACGTACACCTGAGCTGGCGGGTTTGAATCCAGCCCAGGCCCACCAAACAACAATGACAGCTGCAACCAAAAAAATAAATAAATAAATAAAAAATAATGGCCGGGCATTGTGGCGGGCGCCTGTAGTCCCAGCTACTTGGGAGGCAGAGGCAGGAGACTCGCTTGAGCCCAGGAATTGGAGGTTGCTGTGAGCTGTGATGTTACAGCACTCTACCCAGGGTGACAGCTTGAGGCTCTGTCTCAAAATAAATAAATAAATAAACAAATTAATGATAGGTGCATACAGTT